>JAVTVY010043085.1:0-17593 GCA_036873755.1 Hanleya hanleyi | reverse complement strand
AAGCCTTACAAATGTTCTCTGTGCTCGTATAGCTGTACACAGAAAGGTAACCTTCAGAAGCATAACCGAATTCATACTGGTGAAAAGCGATACAAATGCTCTATGTGCTCCTATAGCTCTGCACAGAGAGGTGACCTTGATGTGCATAAAAGAATCCATACTGGTGAAAAGCCTTACAAATGTTCTCTGTGCTCATATAGCTGTACACAGAAAGGTAACCTTCAGAAGCATAACCGAATTCATACTGGTGAAAAGCGATACAAATGCTCTATGTGCTCCTATAGCTCTGCACAGAGAGGTGACCTTGATGTGCATAAAAGAATTCATACTGGTGAAAAGCCTTACAACTGTTCTCTGTGCTCATATAGCTGTGCACAGAAAGGTAACCTTCAGAAGCATAACCGAATTCATACTGGCGAAAAGCGATACAAATGCTCTATATGCTCCTATAGCTCTGCACAGAGAGGTGACCTTGATGTGCATAAAAGAATCCATACTGGTGAAAAGCCTTACAAATGTTCTCTGTGCTCATATAGCTGTGCACATAAAGGTAACCTTGAGAAGCATAACAGAATTCATACTGGTGAAAAGCCATACAAATGCTCTATGTGCTCCTTTAGCTCTGTACAGAGAGGTGCCCTTGATGTGCATCACCGAATTCATACTGGTGAAAAGCCATACAAATGCTCCATTTGCTCATATAGCTCTGCACAGAGAGGTAACCTTCAGAAGCACAACAGAATTCATAGTGGGGAAAAGCCATACAAATGCTCTATGTGCTCATATAGCTCTGCACGGTGTGGTCACCTTGATGTGCATAAAAGAATCCATACTGGTGAAAAGCCTTGCAACTGTTCTCTGTGCTCATATAGCTCTGTAAAGAGAGGCCACCTTGATTTGCATGAAAGAATTCATACTGGGGAAAAGCCATACACGTGTTCTCTGTGCTCATATAGCTATACACATAAAGGTAACCCTGAAAATCATAACAGAATTCATACTGGTGAAAAGCCATACAAATGTTCTTAGTGCTCATATAGCTCTGTAAAGAGAGGCCACCTTGATTTGCATGAAAGAATTCATACTGGGGAAAAGCCATACACGTGTTCTCTGTGCTCATATAGCTGTACACAGAAAGGTAACTTGAAGAGGCATAACAGAATTCATACCAGTAAAGATAGTGCCACGGCACTGTAGCGCTCATCTGGCTATAACTGGAGAAAGTGGCTGCGAGAAATTTTTACTGAAGAACTGCAATAGATGAATTTCTAACTTGCGTTGTCTCCCCTGAAGAAAATGGCAACATAGTCGATTTCACAGGAGGTCAAGCTGCAAATTCATGATTGTAATTGGAGGTTATGGAATAAAGGCAATTATACCCAAATATAATGTGTGATTGTCAGTAAGCTGTATAAGCAATAACCAGAACCAATTTTTATTATGTGATTGCAGTCGTTCGTCCGTCTGTCCACTTCGTGTCTGGACAGTACATTGGACAGTTTTAACCTACGATTCCAATATTTTGTGGGTATATGCACCAGGGGGAGACATGTCGAGTACGAAATATGTGCGACTGGGTTGTTACGATGGCAATGAGATGTAACAGGACATTTTTCCAATGAAAGTAATCTCTGGTGAGGTATGGCCTAACCAAGACATACCCCCATCTGTCTGCGAAGATGTAAAAGATAGTGCCACGGCACTGTAGGTCATCTGTCTGTAACTGGAGAAAGTAGCTGTGAGAAATTTTTACTAAAGAACTGCAATAGATGAGTTTCTAACTTGTGTTGTCCCCCTGAACACTATAAAATGATCCATGCAGTTATTTCCTGAGATTTTATGATAAAGTTTCATGGGAAATTCAAGATGCGGCAATATTGGATTTTCGAAATCAACCAAAAAAAGGTATCTTGCACAACTGGACCACAAGGGGAACCTGTGTATCAACATCCATGCAGTAATATCCTAAGAATTTACGATAACAAAATTTCATGGGGAAATCCAAGATGGATTTTTCAATCAGACCATATATGGTATCCTGCACAGCTAGACCCCAAGGGCAACCTCTGTATCAAATTTGAGAAAGATCCATGCAGTAGTTCCTGAGAAATCACGATAACAATGTTTCATCTGGAAATCCAAGATGGCCGCCTGGTGGCCATATTGGATTTTTCAATCAGACTACAAATTGTATCTTGCGCAACTAGACCCCAAGGGGAACCTCTGTAACAAATTTGAGAACGATCCATGCAGTAGTTCCTGAGAAATCGCGATAATGTTTCATCTGGAAATCCAAGATGGCCGCCTGGTGGTCATGTTGGATTTTTCAATCAGACCGCAAATTGTATCTTGCGCAACTAGACCCCAAGGGGAACCTGTGTATCAAATTTGAGAAAGATCCATGCGGTTCTTCCTGATAAATCACGATAACGAAGTTTCATAAGGAAATCCAAGATGGCCGCCTGGTGGCCATATTGGATGTTCGAATCAGAGCAGAAAAGGTATCTTGCACAACTAGACCCCCAAGAGGAACCTGTGTACCAAATTTGAGAAAGACCCATGCAGTAGTTAACGAAAAATAATGACAAGATTTCACTGGCAAATTCAAGATGGCCGCCTGGTGGCTATATTGGATTTTTCAATCAGACCACAAATTGTATCTTGCACAACTAGACCCCGAGGGGAACCTCTCTACCAAATTTGAGGAAGATCCATGCAGTACTTCCTGAGAAATCGAGATAACAATGTTTCATCTCGAAATCCAAGATGGCCGCCTGGTGGCCATATTGGATTTCTGAATCAGACCACAAAAGTATCTTGCACAACTAGACACTAAGGGGAACCTGTGTATCAAATTTGAGAAAGATCCATGCAGTACTTCCTCATAAATCACGATAACGAAGATTCATAGGGAAATCCAAGATGGCTGCCTGGTGGCCATATTGGATGTTCGAATCAGAGCAAAAAAGGTATCTTGCACAACTAGACCCCAAGGGGAACCTGTGTACCAAATTTGAGGAAGACCCACAAAGTAGTTCCTGAGAAATCGCAATAACAATGTTTCATGGGGAAATCCAAGATGGCCGCCTGGTGGCCATATTGGATTTGTGAATCAGACCACAACAGGTATCTTGCACAACTAGACCCCAAGGCGAACCTGTGTACCAATTTGAGAAAGATCCATGAAGTAGTTCCTGAGAAATCGCGATAACAAAGTTTCATGGCGAAATCCAAGATGGCCGCCTGGTGGCCATATTGGATATTCAAATTGGACTAAAATACACATTTAGTACAACTAGACCCAAAGGGGAACCAGAGTACCAAATTTGAGAAAGATCCATGAAGTAGTTACCGAAAGATAATGATGACAAGATTTCACAGGCAAATTCAAGATGGCCGCCATGGCGGCCATATTTGAAATCGCATCGACACCCCATGAACAAATTCTGGTGTCCTTATTGGGGGGAACATGCATGCCAAGTTTCAGCTTAATCGGCCAAGCGGTTTCAGAGAAGAAGATGTTTACGGACGACGCACGACGGATGACGGACAGTCAGGCCATGACATAAGCCCATCGGGCCTTCGGCCCAGATGAGCTAAAAAGTCAGACACATCCCCCGTTTAACTGGCCAACTACGTCAAGCGCGGCTGAGATACTAAGACTTCTCGGGTCTGAATGTTAGGTCCCGGCGAATGTTTTCCTGTGGAGCGTATGGTTGCTATTTAGTCACCAGACGTCGTCAAGTTTTCCCACCTCTTGCATATCGTTCCTATTCACAAAAATATTTCATACAGGCAACAAGCCATACAAATGTGTTCATCTTGCCCACACAATTGTGCATGGGAAGAACAGCTAAATCGACAAGAAAGAACTGATACTGATGAAAAGCCATACACATCTCTTACTTGGCTGTCCAGCGACGCATCATTGAAAACCTGTCGGTTCACAAGAGAAAGCTTACTCGGGATAAGCCGTTGAAATTTCCACTTTGCCCTTGTAGCTGTTCCTCCAGTTGGATTACCAAAGCCAAACACAATTAAACAATGAACATCATGAACTTTAGCTTGCTAGGAGTAAGCCGTGTGCCTAGTAACATGTGTCTTGTAATAAAATTGGAGCCAATGTTGCGATACAAGAATGGATACAAAGATATGTACATTCTTTTAACCAAACTTAAATGAATGAATGAATGAATGAATGAATGAATATTTATTCACCATATAGTTAAACATATACAGGGTATTAGACATTAACATAAATATGGCGGGAATAAAACCCCCAAAATCTGTCCCTAAAAAGACATGAGCAGTGGAATATGATAGTCCATAACCAGCTGGACTGAAAATGCATACATGTGCTTCCATTAAGAACATTTAGCGATTGCAAACTGAAGAAGGTTTCAGTACAGAATAAACCACAGAATAAACTGCTATGCCAGATGAAAATTTTACAGAAACACAATTGTAGCATTTGCTATAGTGAAACTGAACCCTTTGCACTTATTTTGAGAATTCACAATTGTAAAGGAATTATGGACAAATATAATAGACTGGATTGTCAGTGAAACTGATACAGTAATTGATATGAATAGTAAAAACGCCGAACTTGGCGTGGTATCCGGTAAAGTCTTCTCCAGGCGTGGCCAACTTCATCATTATCGTAGTATGATTCTAAATATACAAGTACAAAGTTGAAAGTGGATCACTATCAGCCACAACTTTGAAACAGGAAATAAACAAAAAGTGGAAATCAAAAATTATTTGCCACTAATCAAGGCAAAATTGAAACTTTCAAACAGAGATGGCAATTTGTTCTACAATTATTGAATGACTGAGCCTATACCAAAAAGTATATTCTCTCTGTGTTTATTGTTTACTCTTATTGTATATAATCTCGATCTACTGTACAGATCCAAATTTATGATTAACAATTAAATTGTGACTATAAGTGACTGTCTATGTCTATCTGTCTTTACCTATATGTCTCCATGTATTAGTCTATTCATACGTGTTTTGTGTACATGTATGCGTTGTGATGTATGATGGGAAAGTAAGTAAAAAAAGAGTAAAAAGTAATTTCTACGTCATAAGACACGAGACCCTGTGCTGCGTCCTTCTTCGCCATGTTTACCACAGTCACAGATCTACAATCACAATGATTTGTACAAATCTCGGATATCCTCCATCGTTCTGTAACCAGGTCTGGATATTCTCTGATGTTCTCAAGTGTTATTCTCCATCGTTTGGTAACCAGATCTCGATATTCTCTAATGTGCCAAAGTGTTATTCTTCATCGTTTGGTAACCAGGTCTCGATATTCTCTAATGTGCCAAAGTGTTATTCTCCATCGGTGACGTACTCCGTCGTCAACAGCAACCGATCGAGTTTGGGGTAGAGAACGAGCTAGTATTGGTCACGTAGATAATGTGCTGAGTTTTATTCCGCAAAGTTATGTTTCAGTGATGTGTTTGGTGACTCCGCGATGTACCGATCTGTGATCGTAGAATATGTTCATCACGTCATGTTAGATATGCACATTGTTTTATTGCCTTTTTGAACACATAGCAAACAGAAAACGATTAGGCTGAAATGAACGACCATGTATCCTCGTTCTGTATCAGCAGTTTTGTCTAGATACAATCTTGAGTTGATGCATATTTGAGAACACTAGTATATTGTTTAAGTTACCTATATTCTGTTTTGATATATATATTTGAAAATTTGTAATGGTAGATTGTACTTTTATTAAGGTTACAGTATACATGCACCCACCCATGACTTGATCGGTCTCGAGGAGAGCTTCACATGGATTCCTCGACCCATTCAGACCGCTATTGGCCCAACTCGACCCCAAAGCGTCCATTCCAGTGTCCTTTTCCCACAATTCCCTCCCTGCGCATGCGCCCCATAGCCTTACTTTCACTCCACACCAATCCAGTCGGATGGTCTCCCACGAATGCTTCACTATGACACCTCAGACGACCAAATCGGATCAACACTGGTCCACCGCGACCCCAAAACGTCCACCTCAGGTCACTACGCATGCACACGGTAACTTTGACCTATGACCTCGGAGACCCCTCTAATCGTCACGTGATCTACAGCTCGAGACAGAGAAAACAAGGTGCCACACCCTATACCGCAAATGTCCATGAATGAGTCCTCCATTGGAATTCACATTGAACAGATCATTGTCCATTGAGCCGGAATAGATCTAACATGTCAACCCAAGACCTGTGTGAACTTTTCAGTAAAATTTACCTCATGGCCTCATCGTGTTCTTCCTGTCATCGTGTTCTACAGCGCGAGACAGACAAATCAAGGTACCACAGCCTATAGTAAAATCCACAAGAAAAAAAATATGCCCACCCCAATACTCCTACCCAAAACATGCATTCCTCGGAGATTAACATTGGAATTACAAGCGTCTAGTCCGTCATTCATAATCCAGCCGTCGTCCATTAGAGAATATCCGCGTCCATAATCCAAAGACCTATTCCATTTTCCACATAACAGTATTAGCACCAAATTCAAAAAAAGACAATCATAGTATACATAAACATAGGATAGTTTCCTGCAAGAGAGAAGCGGTCAACAGTTTTCAATGATGCCGGCAAGACATCATGATGTTCCAAAAATATCAAATCCGTATCGCTGATCAGTATTCTTAATCCATAATATTCGTTATAGAGTCGTCATCTAAAAAAAAAAAAGATGTATCTCAGTCACGCTTTGATTGTGACTGTTCATATGAGTACCATGAGGATCTTGAAGTACATGGGTTCATACGGCCCCTAGCCCCGGGTTAAGCGGAATTAGACACAAGTTACGAAACGTAGCGTCACTGGGGTCTTATGTAGAGGCAGATGGCCCTTACTGGGCCGTTACGTGATCGGGAATGACCTTTGACCTTTTGATCCGGATGTAACCTTGAAGCCGGATGTAACATCACCGGATGTGACCTAAGGCCTGCATGTGACGTCACCGGATCAGGAGCAGATAACTCTGGGCGCGCATTTTTGCGACAATTTGCCGTTTATATAAAACCAAAAAAAACACCCAGAGATGACCGGTCATTGCCGGAGATGACGGATGATTCCCGAAGATTGTCGGAGACGTCTGGACATTGCCGAAGATTATCTGAGATTGCCGTAGAAGTCCGGACATTTTCAAAGATTGCCGCGTCAGGTGACCGGAAGTGACGTCCTCAGTCTCATTTTCACCTTCATATATTACTGGTCTCTATATTCTCAAATGTGCTCACGTCATATTATCCGTCGTTCCGTAAACAGGACCCGGTATTCTCTATGCCATGGGCGTCGCTAGCAGGTGGGTCCAGGGGCCGCCTAGGCCCCGGAAGCTCCGGGGCACTAGATTGCCGGTTCTGAGCGTTTTCCCGGAATTAAATCTGAACATAATATATGCAGATTTAGGGTTATATTATACCTGAGATGCATTCTGGGCGATTTCCAACAAATACATTAACACATCATTTGTCAAATATCAATATTGTATTTTATTCTCCTTGCCATCTTGAAAACACAATAATAATGCTTTGGACCGATACACCTCGTAGGCTAACCATGTTAAAATGATCAAAACTAAACGTCATCATATCACTTTCCGATCCATATGCCATTTCATGACTGTGAGCATTAAACTTTTGCTGAAAATATCACAATAATACTGTGTAGAATATCTAACTGTGTATCATGGCCATGACCATGGTGAAATACTGACTAGGAAAATGAAACTGATATCACTCATCATTCTGGAAATTAAAACGTGGCCATGGTAAAATGCTGACTAGAAAAAAAATGAAACTGATTTATATTCCGGAAATGAAATATCACGAATGTAGTAGAGCCTTCAGCGAACGGTAGACCGACCGAGGCGCATGGAGCAGAAGGAAAACACACACGAGTTAGTGCTAATGATCAATTGAATAGTAAATTCGCCTGCTGTATCCGTCGAGTGTGGAGTCTCATAAACAGAGCTACAGCTCTTGCATAATTCACTTTATGACCATAGTGTATGTTCATGACCGCCAAAGCGGATAGTCGTGGTGAACCCATTGTTGAGCGAACTGACGCCTCACTACTGAAACGGATCATGATTGCATTTCTAGAGAATTTTTTTTTTATCTTCTTGTTTGTTTTTTTTTCTTCTTTTTTCTTCTATTTATTTTTTGCGCGCGTCCAAGAGGGGGTCGTTCGCACCTGACGACCACCCCCCCTCCCCCTCCCGTTCAAACGAAGCCCCTGTATGCGCTCAAGTGTTCAAGTGTTATTCTCAATCGTTCTGTAACCAGGTCTCGATATTTTCTAATGTGCTCAAATGTTATTCTAAGTGTTATGTTAATATAAGTCGAACACATGCCCATAGTATTGCGCTATAGCGATCAGCTGTTAAGATTTCAGAAATCGTCGTGCATGTCTTTGCACTATCCATGTAGAGAAATGCCCGTAGATGTGGCCCTTGTCCGAGAGACCAATCGGCTTCACCCACTGACGGCCAATTTCAGTGCCAATAAGCCCATTAATAATGAACCAATCCTCAATCCAGTCCGTGTCACGGCCATGAACGCGGTCATATATTTGTAGACTGTCGCATTTAACGCGCGACTCAAGGACTTGTTTTGATAAGAGCAGATTTTGGAGCCAGTGTTTTCTGCTGTAGGCATACGGTTTCGTACATTTCTCAATCTTCGTCTTTAATATTATTCGTGGTACGTGCATACTTCAACACTTCAATTGACATTGAATACTTACCTGATAAAAAATAAGCAACATGATCCATTATCTCTTGCAAATTCTGCAGCTTCATCCTTGATGACTTGCAGTGGAAATGAGTCCCTTTGATAACAGTTTCCATGAAGTCAAACTGAAGATCGTGATCTCACGCCAGACCCGGATTCGAAATTGGAACTGACTTGACTGCGGCCCCAACACCCAGCAAAAGGGCCAATTGTGCATGGGTGTCTTGAAACTGCCAGCAGACCTGAGTAACGATACTTTTCGTCTTGGCACAGGGATATATCTTTTCAACGCCGTTGTTGGTAAAATATTAAATAAAACCATTTAGCAATGAATGATTGAGTCTGAATTTAGTCTAGCTTCAGCTTTGTTGTTGTTGCACAAGCAAGTCCAGGAAATGTGACCGCAAGTTAGAGGAACTTGCCCATTTGAGTAATAATTCCTCATTTCAGCTATTATAGGTCTATAGCTAAAACGAGCAATAGCTATGTGGACACATATACTGTACCTTAAAATTTCGTCAGATCCTCTTCTTTCAGATTGGCAGTCATCCCACAGGTAACAGGTATAGGGTTTGTCCGAATCTGGTGGTGTATGAAATTGTCTCTCGAAATTTGTGTGTACTTTTTTATATAATATATACTAAATAATAGCAAAGGTCACCATCTCGAAAAAAATATCGAATGGCAAATTGTCTTGTTGAATTTCACAAGGTTATCCTCAATCAAAAGTACACCCTATAGCCGATCCATTTTCATGTAGTCGAGGTTTTCCTTTCTCCTCCCCCATAGACACCTCGCCAAAGTTGACTACTTTTTTGTTTATTATTATTTTTTTTCAGTCTGAAAAGTTGACCTTGTGGACTTGCTGTTTGCGCGACGAAAGATCACTGAAAGTCATCATTATAACATAGAAAATGCTACATCTGTACTTCTCCGAAGAAGCCTCTTTGACACATTATTTATTCCACCGAGCATAATCATTGTTAAACTACTTACCGTATCAAGTAAACTACTCGGAAACCAAAACCAAGCTACTGCAACACATTTGCCGATCTCTTCTGCTATGTTTATACCCAGGTCTCGTAACCTACCAAGTAAACTGTATGTGTATGTAAGGGAGACAACGAACCAGACTAGTGCGCGTGTACTAGCACCGCAAGCCTGTAGACGCGAGTGCCAAATGGCTCTGCAGAACCGGATAATTGTGCTCCTAATTACACAAGCGTTACACTTCTCCAAGTGTATCCATGGTGATTAGTATTATTTCTGGGTACCGGTTATTCATCTGTCATCTCTGTGAGATTTTCTATCGTTTTGTAAACCAGATTCCATGCATTTTTGTGTAAACCATGCTCATGCTCTGGCATCCAGCTGCAGAACGTGTGCATGTATGTGACCTTGCTGACCTCATTTCACATGTATCGACCACGAGGCCCTGTCATCGACATTTATTAAGGCCAAATTGGGACAAGGTCAGTTCATCACCTTGTATTGGTGATGAGGCCTGGTCATCACCACTATATGGTGAGGAGCAATGGGTTTAGATTTCAGTTCTTCGCCATTGGTGATGATGGAATATGGTTTCGGTTCGAGCTGATCACCATTTATTAGTGATGCTGTCTTCATCTTTTGTCGTTGAAAGCTGGTCAGATATTCTGGCTGAATCTCAATCGTCCGCCATTTCCAACACCACTAGTACACTCGTACACTAGTACACTCGATATGGCTCTTATTATGCTCAAGAGGAATCATCTTCAAATGCACACAGGAATAAATCAATAAAATCAAGCATACTAACAGGATGCAACTAAGGAATAGACTTTGTTGATTCGTGTTTTTCATATCATTTTTTTGGGTTCTGCGTAGCAGAAGCCATTAAAGTCTATGTGTTGAATGGTCTCAGGTTATAAATGAGGCTCCCAATGATGGTATGCGTCTATAACTTTGTCACAATTTGTGTCCCTGAGCGCCAAGAAATAGTTCGTTTTCACCCATTGAAAAGTAACCTTGGCGTTACTTCTGCCCTCATCAAATATATGTAATAGTGTTTTTATGTGAATGGAATCATTGTCTGAACTATTCATGCGTTTATCTTGTGAAATAGTAGATATTTTTGGAAAAATTTAAAATAGCCAGGTTGAGGAGTATGGCAATGTACGGTGAGGGTTTCTATGGTACTATATGATTGCTGGCCTTAAAATTTGGGGAGAACGATCGTTCAGTTCGCCTGGCGGTTACGCAAAACGAAAGACGCATAGCCGATTATTCGTTCGCCTAAACTATGGCCCAAACTCAGTGTCATAATGACATAATTGTAATAAATTCCTGTTGTAACCTGAAAATCATTTCCGATCGAAGCGTGGGCTGTACTGACCAGAGTTTCGATGCTAACTTCACACACAGTCAAGGGGAGATAATTGAACGCGAAACCCATGTGCGTTCGATACACTTTCTGATACTTAGATAATATACAGCCCAGGTGTACTGCCCTACAAAGACGCAATACCATACGTGTGCGGTCCCGAGCATGTGTGATGCCGAGAGCCGAAAACGAAAGTGAATGTCAGAGAAACTTAACGTTCTACAGCTTTAAGATTAAAACGTGTATATGGGAATTTAATTTGAGATCATATTTCAGAAATAGAGGTCACAATTCCAGTGATAGAAGTCTGCCAGTCACACAAAATTGGACTCTTTACGCAACACGTGGTAATGACGAAAATTGGTCATCGGGTAATGATTTGCTTTGGCATCGGCAAGGTCACAGGAAGCCGCTGAGAGGGGCTAGAGTACGGCCGGCTATGAGAACGAGATTATTATTACATACAAAATCAAAATGTCGGCTTAGATAGCAACAGCAAGTTTTATTGAATGAACTCCAGTCAAAAATCAATTCCTAGCCGCAACAAAACTCATTTGGCAGAATGAGATATAAATAGAAGAGAAGAATTGACTATGTACAAGTTCGTCGGTCAGTTTTTTGCTTATAATTAGTAAACAATTTAATCCTATTGTAGAATGTACTAGTATAAACTAGTATAATTAATCATAAAAAAATACTCAGAATTAAAAGCATATTTAGAAGTAAACACAAATTTAAAAAAAATTGAAGTGGTGTTTTGCCTGGGGTTTTGCATCTTAGCTTGCTAAGGGCATTTCACGTTTCACTTAACACTACCCTTAGATTTACGCTGTGATTCGGCATGTATTTCACCCGGCGCCATCTATCTAGAGGGAGATAATCCAGTTCGAAAGTTGTTCCCAAAGCATGAGGTCAAATGTCGACCCCATTTAAACGAGCCAATGAAATTATCTGTATTCAAATATTTCTCAGACATGATGACATGTCAGTTTCACGAGGCGCAAGACTGGGGGAGTCTACGTGAGACCAAAACGAAGTTGTGCGAATTGGCTATTTTATTTCTCACTCTGGTGGAGCATGCTTCTTTGTTTATCTTAAGAAAAATCATATTACAAACGGCCTAACATATTTGAAAACAAAATAAAATCGGCGGCAGACCACAAGAAAATGATATGCTTTTTATTTTGTGATGGGGGCACTTCGAGGCCCACCATGGGATCATTTCAATCGATCGCTTTCTGGAGGTGTGTCTTCGTTGTATGAATGTGATTGCATCGATGTCGGATGTAACTGGACCAGTCGGATGTGACCATTTGTGTAACGCCCTATTACACTCAGATAGCACCCGATACCGCATGGCTTCGAGCAGAAGTTTCTACGTATGATCGTGCCATGCGTTCGGATGATGGGGTTTTGTCCACTTTTCCTGTTCTGGGGATTTTTGTGTTGATGTTTTGTCCACTGGGGTTTCGTCCGCTGGTGTTTTGTCCGTTGGTGTTTTGTCCACTGGGGTTTTGTCCGTATCCCATCTGCGTAACCTACAGTATTTGCATATGCAGTTCAGAAATGCATGGGCGAACAAACTACAGGTTACCAGGGTCAATTTCACATAACCTATTTTCAGGTTAAGTAAACTTTTCAAATTTTAGGTCCTGTGATTGGGTAGTAAATTTATTCATTTGCCATTACTATACCCATGTATATGAATGTATTATTTGGCGGATGTAAACTCATAAATGTGGCAGAAAAAAAATCAGTATGCATTAGTAATTTTTGTGTTCCCGGGTCATTTACCCGAAAACTCGAGTTTAAAAAGAAAAAGAAACAAATAAATGTCAAACTAACAGATACTGACAAAGTTATAGTGGTATATATTTGTCTTTTTCTTCATAAACATTCCATGAAAATATGCGATAAACTGACAGATTTCTCAGCCATAATGAGATCATTCTTTTGAAACTGCTGATCGCACGTGGAACAAGCGGCTTGACTCAATCTAGCCGAGAACTCACTTTAGCTGCGAAAACTGACCTCTGGCTTAGTGGATTTATGGGAGCGGAAACGGAAACGTCGTTTGTTTACTTTCTTATTTGTTCTACTTTTTTGTTTTTTGTACTCTGTCCCAAATGGGATGCTCAGTACATAATAAAGAATCTTATCTTATCATGCGCACAATTAATTTTCGGCTGAACCAATCTAGCATTCGTATTGGCGGGAATTAGACCAGCTGTTGAGTTCTGGGGATAGATTGCTATTATTCAACTAAACATAGAAATAGTTTTGTATAATTTGAATGAATTCTGTGGTTAAAATTAACTGAATTCCACAATAAAATGCGACCGGATTCCTCGATTGTCAAAGGCAATATTTCGTCGCCGGCTCACTGCGTGATGGTCATACGCTCCCCACCGGTGGGGATTTGTTCATTCTATGTGAGAGGCTCGTTCCGCCAATACGGAAATAGCCAGACGTGAGATTGGTGCTTTCTGTTTCTGTATGTATAAATTGGATGTATTGAGAGCCTTACGCTGATTGGTCGACATACTCAATTGCACATAAGGGAATGGGGACATTTTAGCCATTCACGAGCAGCTATAACAAAAAGAAGTCCACAGTCAGCGTGGCGGACTAGCGATTGACAAATTTTGAAGTACTCCAGCAGGATAGGTGGTATTAAAGTCATCTGTCCTTCTTATGATCAGTGATTGTCGCTCATTAATATAACAGAGATCTTTATCAGTTTTTGTATTATTTCTGTCTTTGTGTGAGATAGCATTTGACAACTCTGTACCGTACAATTTTACAACAACAGCACTGCCAAAGTTCACAGTGACATGTCCATTAAGGCCTTGATCTCCCAGTCCAATTATTCTCCACGTGAATCTTTCTGATGTGTGACTTTCTCATTCAGTTGTCGTAAAATGTTTCAATATCTGACGCATAACCATAAAATTTGGATAGCAAAATCGTTCACACAAAAAAGTGGACATGTCGTCATGTTGGTAATTATCTGCTAGGGAAAGTTTGAATATCTCCAAATTGACAAATGATAGCGAGCTGAAACTTCACATATATTATAATTCAGGCTGTTTGATTCATTATTATGCAACACCAACCAATATTTGAATAACATTTTTTTTTTTACACAAAATCTCACTTTTTGACAACTAAAATTCTCAAAATTACTTTTGAATAGAATTTTAGGACCATCGACATGTCCTTATTGTCATTAATTTCAAAATATTTCTGTTTGGACAAAAAGTATTTTTCACATTAACTATTTGGCAAGATGAAACGATCAATAATATTTGGCAGAATTTGATATCTTGGAAATTAATTGGGCAAAATTTCCCCTCCACTGGCATTTCTAAGTTCATACTTTTTGGATGACCCCTTACTCTGCCATGCAGGTTTAGCTGAGACAATAGGACAAGAAATCATTCATCACCGTAACACTTTGTCTGGTGCCAGTTCCATTCTCAGATGCTCTCAGACTGCATCATTTGAGGGGTTCACCCTCCCCCCCCCATAACTTTTGTCAGTGACCTTGCAACTTCATTTCTTAAGAAAAACACTGCAATATCTTTGAAATTTTGCATTAAACCAGGGTTCGTATAATAAATTATTATACGGTCCCTGCTTAAACAAAATATGTTTCTGTGGATTCATTCTATGTGTTTTATATTGAATCATTTTATAGCGAATATTTGCATTTGAAAACTTCCTTCCACAAAATTTTTGGGGAAATCCTTGCCTGGTCACCCGACACGATCCATTAAAGAGGCATCACAACATCAGAATGAAATGAAAAATAAATAAGAACGAATGAAAATGTTGCAGTAACAGTCAAGGCTTGCAAAATATGAAAGTTAAATAATGCATAGAAACCAGTTTTATTTGTGAATCCATATCATTTTAAAGCAACTGAACATTTGTGTACATAAGGCAGAACCCTCCAAAGCCTTAAGGCTCTAGTTTTTGGGGTTTTTTTCCATTCATTTTTTTTCTTTTCTGTATTTTCTATCTACCTATTTTTTGTACTAAGAGTACATGCAAGTGGGCCACTGGGATTATATGCCTATGTATGTGCATGCGTCTATGAGTACGTGTTTACGTGTGTATGTGCACTAATGTTTTTTACTATTTTTTTTTTTCTCTTTCACCTCCATAAGCAATAAATCGCTTTAACATATTGAAAGACATCGCATATCATGTTTGTACAGACAGTATTGTGATGTATTAAATAGGCTGAATTTCCAATTTATGATTAATAATAAGGAACGCGGGAATTGGTCCTATAAGTGACTGTTGACTAAGTTCTCATAATATGTATGTGAGTGAGTGTGCGTGTGTGGGTGCGTGTCTAGGTCCCGGCATCTGTGTGAATGATGTTGACTACATGGAAGCAACTGTATTCATTATTTTGGAAATTTACTCTATGCTGAATTGCTGTTGGCATATTTTTTATCAAATTTTTACCAATATACTGATTGGTGTCTACCCAGAGATTTTTCTTTCATCAAGGATGGTTTTTCAGTATTGGTGCCCAGTAGAGTCTAAACCCAAGAATTTATCTCTTATTAACAATGACTGACACCGTCAACATTGTCTCCATGAACTGTCGGGGATTGGCTGACAAGAAAAATAGGAAAGATGTCTTCCATTACTTTAAAAAGAAAACTTTTCCATTATCTGCCTACAGGACACGCACAGTGACAAGAACTATGATATTAAGCAAGACTGGGATCAAGATGCCTGGGTAAGCCCCTTCTCGTCTAGATCACGAGGTGTAATGATATTGTTAGATAATAATTTTGATTTTAAAGTTCAAAAGGTAGATATTGATTCTCAGGGCAACTGTATAATTTTAAATATGGAGATTTCTGAAGTTCCTGTCACATTGGTTAGTTTATATGGCCCAAATACGGACAAACCTGCATTTTATAATACTATCAACAGAAAAATAGAGAACATCGGGAACCCATCAGTAATAATATGCGGCGATTGGAACCTAAATCCATCGATTGATACCTATAACTGCAAAAATATAAAAACCCGAATGCCAGACAAACGGTACTAAACACCATGAATCATAATGACTATATCGATGTCTGGAGATTCTTACATGAAACGGATAAAAGATATACGTGGAGGCGCAAGAACCCAAGACAACAGGCAAGATTAGACCAACAAAATATTTTTAGGGTTTGAAAAAAGAAATTACACTAACAAGTTAATTAGTAAACTAATACTCGACGGCGGAAAGCACATTCATAGTTCGAAAGAGATTTTAAATGCACAAAAACAATTTTATAGCAATATTCTAAACCTGCCGAGTCTGAAGAGCATATCGCCGAATTCTTAAAAAACTAAATAAATTAAGTGACACGGATTCGATCAACTTAGAAGGTTCAATTGCATTCACAGAACTTAGTAATGTACTAAAACAAATGGTAAGAGTCCCGGACTCGATGACTTCCCTGCAGACTTTTACAAAGTATTTTGGAAAGATATAGGTCAGTTTGTTTTGAGGTCAAGTAACTATGGGTTCGAAAGGGAGAATTATCAATAACACAAAAAACAAGGGGTAATTACTTGCCTCCCTAAAGCAAATAAGGCCAGAAATTTTCTGAAGAACTGGCGTCCTATAACGCCTTTAAATGTGAATTACAAATTAATAAGTTCTTGTATCGCTAATAGATGGAAAACAGTGTTAGATATTTTGATCCATGAGAACCAGAAGGGGTTTATATCAGGACAATATATAGGCGAAAATATTCGTCTCATCTATGATATATTTTTTGAAACAAAAAGCAGAAATATACCTGGCTTACTTCTATCGATGGACTTCGAAAAGTCTTTTGATTCTGTTTCTTGGAACTTTATCAACGAACTACTAAAACCCTTAAATTTCGGCGAAACTTTCCAAAAATGGATAAAAATGTTTTTTACAGATATAAAAACTTGTGTTATACCAAACGGAAATATGTCACAATTTTTCTCCATAAACTGCGACTGTAGGCAAGGTTACCCAATTTCACCATATATTTTTCTCTTATGTGCAGATGTCCTTGGCAGTTTAATCAGGAACAATGACAAAATAAAAGGGATAGACATAGCAGGAACAATTTTCAAGATCAGTCAATATGCTGATGATAGTATCATACCCAACTAATCCTTGATGGTTCAGACGAGTCTTTGAGAGTAGCTCTTAAATGCTTAAAAAAATTTTTTTTTAATTTTCTGGGCTAAAAATAAACATAGAAAAAAACAAAAGCTGTATGGATAGGTTCTATGTCTGGTGCTGATTTAAATCTTTGTACTGAGGTGAGTCTCGACTGGGTAAATGATTTCATTCTACTGGGCATAAAGTTCTCCACAGTTAGATTTTATGATATATATGGAAAAGCAATCCCCTTGCCAGGGTAGATCTTAAAAAAGAACTACAGAAGTGGATATTACGAAACTTGACA
>JAVTVY010043084.1:0-19616 GCA_036873755.1 Hanleya hanleyi | reverse complement strand
TAAATTAATTTTCTGGATTAAAAATTTTATAAGTCTATCACTTAGCACTCGATACGAGTGCCCTGAAAATTTCAGCTCGTTTCGTTCATGAGAACTGTAGAAAATCAAGAAAACAGAGCCTTCATTTTACGGCAAGAAAACACAATGTTGGCGCAATTCCCCAGTCACGCGCTGTGTATCACTGCCGCTAGCAGTCGTGAAAAAAGCGCGGACGGCATGGAAAGCATTTCTCATCATTCAACATGAATGTTTTTTCGTTCAAAATGCATTTAGGACGTGCAGAGTATTGCCCCTTATCTCGAAAGCGGTGCATTCTGTAGCTGGAAAAATTCGCTGTGTGTTTCTTTGTGAATTATAAACGGGTGTCATTTTCCAATCAGGGTGAGCCCCCGTAGAATTTTTAGTTCTAATTCATCTCACATAAATCAGGCACTCGTATTAAAAATTTCAGCCGTGTAGCCCTGCACTATGCCATGATTTTTAATTATTTAGCGGGTTTTCGAGACGTAAATCTTCGAGTACGGAAATACGGAAAACCGGGTACATTAAAAATAAATTAATTTTCTGGATTAAAAATTTTATAAGTCTATCACTTAGCACTCGATACGAGTGCCCTGAAAATTCCAGCTCGTTTCGTTCATGAGAACTGTAGAAAATCAAGAAAACAGAGCCTTCATTTTACGGCAAGAAAACACAATGTTGGCGCAATTCCCCAGTCACGCGCTGTGTATCACTGCCTCTAGCAGTCGTGAAAAAAGCGCGGACGGCATGGAAAGCATTTTGCTCATCATTCAACATGAATGTTTTTTCGTTCAAAATGCGTTTAGGACCTGCAGAGTATTCCCCCCTTATTTCGTTTGGCCGGTAAGAGTAATGCCCTTGATCAAAATGCATTTAGTACCTGTAAACAAATATAGCATCCCGCTTTTTTGTTCTAATTCATGCTTTGGGTAATTTATTAAATGTGTTTGTCGTATGAATGACATTGTTTGATTGAAATAGCATCAAGCAGAGGATGTGGGCTACGTATGTGATGAATTGTTTTATTGAATTAACGTGTCTTTTATATTTATAAGCGCACTCGGGCACACAAGGTACACAATTTAACATTGAAGCAAACCCTTCACGTAAGTCTAGCATTTATACCATTCTATAGTATGGCTTAGCAAGTATCGGGTTTGGCTATTTTACAGCATTAGGCATTGTGCGGGTAATTAGCAGGACTTCATATATTATGCCAGCCCTGATAATAGTTCATTTTTATCATGTTAATGCTTCAAGACTATTAATTATGCACTCGGGGAGCGTCTACAAAAAATAATTGCAGTGTTAAATTATTTTTCCCAGGGTATAATTTTTTTATTTGACAATTTTTACTCCCATGAGCCAGAATCGAAAAGAATCACACTTACAAGCTGAGCTGTACTTCAGGGATAGACCCGGACACATGGACAGCATAACCGGTGGCAATGCTGGGTTCGCGTCACGCAAAAGACTGGCAGCCCAAAGCAAGTCCATCGATATGATGGGACGACTGCACGCCGATCTGTTCATGCAAGACCGCTACATGATGAACGGTGTAGCCATCAAGATCAAGTTGATCCGGTCCTTACCCAAGTTCGCCTTAATGGCCGGTGGAGAGGGCGATATCGATTTCCAGATCGTCATTGAAGATGCAGCCCTGTTTGTCCGTACGGTAGATTTGCAACAGGGCGTGTTGCTGGGTCACATGGAAGCCTTAGCGAAAAAACCAGCCCTGTACCCCATCCGACGCGTACAGACCAAGGTGTTCTCTGTGCCAACAGGTACGATGATGGCCAATCGTGAAAATTTATTTCTAGGGGATCTGCCTAAACGTCTTACCCTGGCGTGTGTGACCAACACCGCATTCAATGGAAATTGGGCTGAGAATCCGTTCAAATTTCAACATTTCAACATTAACTTTGTGGCACTGCACGTGGCCGGCCATCAAATTCCAGCCCGGCCATTACAACCGGACTTTACTAACGGAAACTATGTGCGGACCTACCTGAACCTGTTTACAGCTACAGGACAAAACAACCAGGACGAAGGCAATACCATCAGTCGAGACGACTTTAAGAAGGGGTACACATTGTTCGCCTTTGACCTCACCCCCACCTTGGAACACGATCATCAACTGGCTTTGCTCAAGAAAGGAAACCTACGGTTGGAACTGCGTTTCTCCACCCCTCTAGCCAACACCATTAACGTGATTTGCTACGCCGAGTTTGATAACGTCATCAGTGTGGATCACCAAAGAAACGTGCTGTGTGACTTCGCCACCTAAGATGGATACAGAGCAGCTGATGAACATACTCCAGCGAGATCCCAAGATCCCCTTTCGAGGTGTGTTTCCACGCAATGTGTTTCCCACCCATTCTACCACCCCCGCAGCCTACATCCTGAATACAGACACGAAGAGTCGACCCGGTGAACATTGGGTAGCTGTGTACGTGGACACCCAAGGCCAAGGCGAATACTTTGATTCCTACGGACTTGCACCCCTCCATGCCGATTTGGTGAAATTCATGGACGTCTCTACTACAGAGTGGCGTTGGAATACGCAAAGATTACAAGGACCCTTGAGTAGTGTGTGCGGACAGTACTGTGTGTTTTATCTCACTCACCGGAGTAGAGGACATTCTATGCCCACCATTGTACATATGTTTGATGATTATTGTCAAGCCGAAGACCGTGATGTCCTCGTCTATGACTGGACGGCCTCTCGTTTTAATGTGCATGCGCCATTTCTCTGGTTAACTTAAAAATGTACTGCGCGCGCGCGCAGACCACTTGTTTATTGTTATATTGTTATGACGTTGTTGTTCTGACGTTCATTGTTGAATAAATTGATGAAAAAACACAAAAAAATGATTTGACTTTCTCTTTTTTTATTTAAGTCAACAAGAATGAGTTACTATACAAATAGAATACAGGGTACAAAATAGTAGGGGTATGTACACATAGAATAGTAGTGGTATATACAAAAAAAGTTCTGTCAGGAGTAGGATTGGAACCCACGTACGGCAATCGCCGACCAGCGCTTAATACCGGCGCCTTAGACCACTCGGCCATCCTGACTTTTACAGTTTTATAACTCGTGTATCAACAGTTATAGTTCCACATTTGTTTTTTACAAGTCCAAGTATGTAGTGCTCACACCGTCGGCCAATACTTTTCGTTTGGGATAAAAGAAAGTAAAGGCGTCTCGTTGCTGGATATAGGTGCGCATCTGGTGGTCGACGACCCGGAATCCTCGGTTAGTGCCACTCGCACTGGCCTGGCTTTCCAACACCCCCAGGTAGAGAGCTTTGTCGATGTTGGGATCGCGCCGGCTCACCCCTTTACAACTAAATTTATTTTCCTCGCCTCCATCTCCTCCGTAACAGTAGTAGGTCTTAGAGGAGAGCGCAATCATAGCATCCCCGCTCCACTCCAGCTTGAAGAGCCCGGGTGTCCGCTTGTCGTAGGTGTAGTGATCGCGTCGGGGTAGCCACAATTCGCGGTCCGCTTCATACTGATCCCTTAGCTCGGGTTTCACCAGGGACTCCCAATCGGCGTTGGAGACGGCCATGTAGGCCGAATCTGTGTCCATCTCCATCAACTGCCAGTCTGAGGGATTAAAATAGACACCCATGAAGTCATAGAGAAACTGCAGCATCCTCAGCTTGGCCACCTGATAGACCATACATCCAATCTGCAGGGGTAAGTTGTACCGGATAGTCTTCTTGGCTGAAGTAACTTCATAGGTGTCGTCATCGATCACCTCCACGGACCGAAACAGAGGAGAATTGACTTTTTTGCGGGCTTGGACAGTACTACAAATGTTCACGTTGACGTGCTTATCCTGGTTTGTAACTGTTTTTCCATAATAACCATTCCCAGTGAGTTTCCAACATTCAGCCATGATGGCCTGACTCGGGTCTTGATCACCTTGACGACGGGCCTTCGTCACGAGGTCGGCATTCTCCGCAAAACAAGCCTCGGGTACGTACTGTATCACTTGATATATTTGAGTAATTTCCAAACCGTGGTTCATGTACCACTGCAGTAAGGGCGTGCCCAGCAAGATTTTCTCGGCCCACATACTCCCAATCAACATACGGCGTGGTTGCTGAAGTACTTCATGCTGCTCTGCGTAGGTCCTCATGGTGGTCCCAATATCCGCCCGACCCACCAGCGTGTTCTTAAAGATGGGCGGACACTGGGCGAAGAGGGGCTTGAGAGTGTCGGGAACATGCACATCACATTCTACAAAGCCGTAGAGGTCTCCCGAACGAATGGCGTCCAACATCTGGGGCAGACTTAGCAATCGTCGACGACTCAAGGGGTACTCACGCTCTTTTAGGAACCGTCGTAAATGGGGCAGGGCCTGGCACATCGTGTGAAATTCACACTCCCACATTTCAATGAGATGGAATCCTCGCTCTTTCACGTAATCTCCGTTGGCCACCACTTCGTCGCGTAATTCTTCCGGTGTTTTCCCACGTCGCTCATTGAAGCGGCCAGCGCTGAAATGGCATTCGTGGCCGTGCCAGTAACACCCGTAAAACTGGAAAACGGTCGGTGTTCCTTGTACAAGGGCAAACCCATCGACGGGGAGTCGGCGATCTCCTATACGCTTCTCTGTGGCGTTGGTCTGGTGTCGTATATAAATTCCCCGTCGATAGGCTTCCCAGTCTAACCACTGGTCGGCGAGATGTTTGTAAGGTGACCGTTGAGGTGTAAAATGCCGACCTTCCGCCAACCAACGCGTATAATGACCGCTGGGCATGGGTTGGGCGAGTGACCACAGGTAGAGGGCATTAGCGTCAAAGCCAATGATTTTGGCACAGGGTTTGCCACTGGGCAGTGTAGTCACATCCTTCTCATGGTAACGGTGAAAAATAAGGCTAGGTCCACCCACAACAATGTTCTTCTTCAGACATTCATGCATGTCTGCATCTTTCTGTTGTACCAACGAGAAGTAGGTGGAACACTCTTGAAACAAATGGCGAAGGGCTAGACCCGGTAAACTTAAGCACTCTTTAAAGATATCCACGTGCATTTGGCGACGAAAAAGTTGCACCATTTTCTCGGCCGCTTCGAGGAAAGGAACCACATCTAGGTTGTTATACCACACCAGGAAATCTCGCAAGGTCTGCATATGTTCATCGTTCCATACCTGCTGTAGTTCGCGGTACGTGTCTTCGGGACATTCCACTTGCTTCAAATCATCAAAGAAGGCGTGCCGGGGTGGCAACTGTGTTTCCTGCAAACGGTCGAGCGATGATATATACGTGTAAGGGAACCTCCCTTTGGTTTGTGCACAGTTATAGGCCTTGACCCACTGATCATAGCTACAATTAGGAGCTAAATAGTTCCGTACATCCAGGAAATGCAGTGATGTAGTGGTGAGGGCCATGTGGTTGTTGATCTTCTTTATGACGGACTTGACGGTATCGGATTTTGCCAAGTAAGGGTAGAGAAATTCCTTGACCATGTTCAGATCGTAACGGCCAGAATTAAACCCGAGCACCGGTAACTGAGTCAGGTACTGCACGAACCGGGCTTTCAGTTTTTCCGCATACGGTTTCGGTAGGGGGACATCCTGCGACTGCAGAGGCTGCGACTGCAGGGACTCGGACTCGGACTCGGACTCGGACTCTTCATCGTCGCTGAACGCTACATCGGGTACAGGAATGCAGTCGTCCAGTTGGTCCAGTACGTCCTGAAACTTGGCCACCAACAGCTCCGTACTAGCCGCACTGACTTGCTCTAAATACTCCATCATGCGGGTGATCAACTCATGGGAGTCCCCCGTGGACACGAAACACACCGGAGCAGCGTCATAGCCAGGTACGTTGCTGGAAATACTGACACTCAGAGGAATATGGCGCTGCGTCCACTGCGTTTTGGCTGAAAACATGTCCATGGGCTCCAACAGGGCCTCAAAATCGTAACACGCCCGGTAGGGAAAATAACGGTCCTCTTCCGGTATCATCACACCCTCATCGGTCAGTTCCTGGAAAATAGTAGGCGTATTATGATACACCCCACCCGGATACACGCGCTTGACACTGTTGTCACAGATTTTCTCGTGGCACTGTAAGTGGTAGGAGCGATGAAACACCCGATGGCATTGGGCACAACTGAAAGACTGCGCGTACTGGCTCATATCGTGGATCAGGGAAAAATGACTCACCCCACCGTTGTCGAACACATTGACTTTCATCGTAGCAGCATACCGTTCTGTTGATCGCCGAACCAATTCAGCCACAAATGTATCGTCCTCGCATCGTAATCGATAGACAAAGATATTAATGTCAAACAATGTTTCCACGTCATCCAAATTCTTGAACGGCACTCCACGGAAGTGCCGCTCATCCATGTCTTGCTGTTCTAAATACTGTTCCCAATAGTGATTGGCCACTTTGTCACAAGCCTGGGGGTTACACTCGTCCACATGCACGGCCAAACACCGAAACAGACATTTCCGGTCTTTGTAGGGCCCATTCGCCCCTCCTGTTAATGCATACAGGCCGTGTCGATGAAGCAACCACGGAGGAAGTAGTACAGGTGCACCGATAGGATGATCTCTCATTTTCGTGACGAAAAATGTGACGTTGGTCACCATTTCCACCAACCATTGCGTATTGGGGCGTTGCAGGCGGGCCCACTCCAACGGGTCTAATGTAGTGAGTTGCTCGACCACCGACTCCAGAGAAATGGCATCCGTGATGGTGAATGGCTGGTCAAACACATACGAATTATTACTGGGGTAGAAATAGCGCAGCTGGTCCGTCTTTTTGTGCCGTAAGATATACCCAAATGTCACATTCAACTTGAAGGCAGTGACCTGATCTGTAAAAATGTTCTCGGCGTAAGTAGGAAGATACGTGAGGTCCTCCAACCGAAAATTATACAAGTCCAATAAACGACGGTCACGGTGGAAACAATGGCGTATGGTACCCCAGTGACGTTGATAAATGTCCCTGACACGCTCATCTTCAGGCAAGACTTCAATCCAGGTACTGCTGGATCAAAGGGAAAATCTTCTCCACGTCTCATGCTTTTCGTCTCATACAAGCGGCTAGGCAAGCAGGCAGGCAGGCAGACAAGCAGACAGGTCAGGTAAGTCAGATTGAATACACCCCTACCCTAAAAATCGACTCCTTTTATACGTTTTTCTATAATCCGCCATTTTATCCCACACCGCCGCCATTTTATCCCACAGCCGCCATTTTATCCCACACCGCCGCCATTTTATCCCACACCGCCGCCATTTTATCCCACACCGCCGCCATTTTATCCCACACCGCCGCCATTTTATACCACACCGCCGCCATTTTATCCCACACCGCCGCCATTTTATCCCACACCGCCGCCATTTTATCCCACACCGCCGCCATTTTATCCCACACCGCCGCCATTTTATCCCACACCGCCGCCATCTTATCCCACACCGCCGCCATTTTATCCCACACCGCCGCCATCTTATCCCACCATCCACACCCCCCATCTTGACCCTCCACCCACCATCCACCAATCAGAATCACGCTTACAGTCAAACAATTGTGACGTCATAGTTACATCCGGGTGAAATATGGTTGAATTTGCCTTTTGTATACTACTCTCCCCTCCTCATTTTCAGGCTAGCACAGACCCCATATCGGCCAGACCTAGGTAAAACTTGCTCCACCTACTTCAGAGCTTTAATAGCGGTTGTGTATAAAATCAATGAACAAAACAGATGGACATGAGAGTTTGTTTCTTGACATTACTAATGAACAAAACAGATGGACTTGAGAGTTTGTTTCTTGACATTACTACTTTATGATGTATAATAACTACTTAACATATTCAACCGGTTGATTGCACGGTGGTTAAAACTTCACTCACCCTTGTCCCTTGTTAAGATAGCTGTTTTACGAGAATGTTTGCTAAAGCAACCGGCCTAAACTTTAGTAAAATATCAATGTTCTGCATTCACTTTTACGAGAATGTTTCCTAACGCAATCAGCCTAAACATTAGTGAAATATCGATGCTCTGTGTTCATTACACATACACATATAGCTACCTACAGCGATAGCAAAACAGATTTGGAAGTCCACCGTGATTGACACGTTTGGTTAACGTCGCGCAGTGTTGTGGACGGATTTGAAGATGTGGAAATGTTTGTTCTTATTTGTTCGCATTTGACACTGAGCTTTTGTTCGACGAGTCTTTGCCAGTCACAGCGAATGATACTGAGTCCATACTGGAAGAAGAACGTGTTGTGGAATGATATCGATGAAGACACTTGGCGACGTTTTTTCTAGATTGTATTATCTACTGCTCGGTCATTTGTTCTGGTAATATATGACTAGATTGTGTTCAGATATGCATTGTTAACCCTACCAGACCTGTGGGCATTATGGCTCTCCCTACCAAAATTTCTCTCCTAGCCCCGGAATGACAAAAAATGATAGCTGACACTCTGTGACTTGACATATTATCATATTGGGGTAAGTTTGAGCCTTTTTGCATTGGTGAATTAAAAATTTAAAATGCCGACCAAGTTTGGTACCAGAAAAGTTATGTTTTTTTGTAATTTTCTTCAAAATTCCTGCTGTTCTCCGAGCGTAATTGGCAAAAAACTAGTTTATTTCACATCAGACTATTAATTGCTAATTTATCAGGCAGTTTTTGTGAAGAAAAGACAAACATAAAAAAGAAGAAAATTCCGACTTAAAATCGACAAAAATATGCCTTTTGAAACTGTGACGTCATCCAAGTGATGCTTTTCGTCATTCTCTTCAAAATTCCTGAATTTCTGCGTGGAAAATTTGTCAAAAACTGTTTTATTTCACATCAGTTTTATTTTACTAATTTATCAGGCAGTTTTTGCGAAGAAAAATCAACTTAAAGAGACCCTTGTAGAAAATGACTACACTGTGACTTTATCGAAGCGGCCATATTTCTGTTTACATTTTCAGTAGAGCTTGACCCAAGGGTATAGTGTGGTAAGTTTCAGCTCCCTATTTCAAGGGGTAATAATTGGGGGGGGGGGGGATGGGGACAGGTTCGAAAAAGCCCATTCCAGATAGGGTTAAGATACAATTTGCAACTGTCCTTAAAGTTGACAGTATGTATTTTGATTCCTAGTACCGAGTTGAAAGGTATTTGCTAAGAAATGTACTGCTTTGATATTTATACACGGAATGTCGGGAGACATTCTTTAGAAAGAGGGGACGAATGTGATACCCTGTGGCACTATATTGTGGTGCGCAGTGTTATGTAACATGGTTGTGATGAGTCCGTGATGTAATGAGTCAGTCCGCCGGTCAGACACCTAGCAGTCGGACGTGTAAAGTATGTTGAGATATGTACCTTGTGGAAGCTAGAATACAACAGGCTTTATTATACATCAAGCAGATTTCATCTCCATTCTATTCCTTCTCCATTCTGTATGAACCTGTAATCGGCTGTCACACCAAGAATGGTTCCTCAATCACTCAAACACATCCCCACGCATCCCCAAAATTCCAACTTTCGCTACCACTCCGACTGATGACGTCAGTGATGACATGGACGTCCCTCAAATCGCGGTCTATACCGCAACAGCTTTAATGTGAGACCCTACACGCCCTATTTGGATGCGATATAGCCCTCCAAAATGCAAATTTTCGCTACTACAGCTCGACTGCGAATGCGCACCATAGCCTTTTTTCCACGCCACACCTGTCCAGTCGGATGCTCTCCCACAAGTGCTAAACATTGACCCATCCCACGGCCCATTCGGACCGAGGATAACCCACCTGACCTCAAAACGCCCACCCCCGATCTGCCTATTTACTGCGCATGCGTCATCATATCTTTTCAACAACAGTCACTCCATGGCCACGAGATCCAGCCATCGTCTTGTACAGGGTAAGACAGAGAAGACAAGATCCCACACCCCATAGTAAAATCCACAAGAAAAAAAATGACCACCCCAACACTCCTACCTAATAGTCCTTGGGGCAATGACCAACAGAGCTATAGCCCCGTTAGAGTTGTCGTCCTTGCGTCCACAGTGTATAGAGGGTGCTACGATTTTAATTTTCATATCATCCGGGTATCGTTGAATTTGCCCCTGGACGCCATTTTTCATCTACCGATCTTCCAAAAATGTACCTGTTTTTAATCTTTTGCAAGCCATTGTATCATGCTATATTAAATAATCCTAGCGTGTGGATGTATGTTTTAAATGCATTCAAATGACGGAAGACAACATATTGAGATTTGCTGGTCCAAGATGACGTCATCGCTCTACATCTGGACACGGGAATTCCCCGCCAAGAAACCCTGTTCTATTTATAGATCATGACGTCAGTTCTATTTATAGATCACCCGAATTGAGGAGAAGAACAGTACATGGTAATGCTGCGTACTATAAAGGAATATCCATGTATTCATGTGTTTTTTTCGTGGCTATACGGATCGACCATCGTGGATTCAAATCTACCACGGGTCACAAATATCCTGCTCCTGCGCATGGACAGTCGGATAGCCAACGGCTACTGTTTATATGTTGTTCGACCTTAAATAAAGTTATCAATCGACTATCCCTATAAATCAACCGGCTATTCCGGGCAATTCAGGCGACCCGCCGCGTATTTGAAATCTTTTCATTTTTTTCACTGTCGCCATCTTGGTTTCCAGCTACGATTAGAACTATAAAATACGAGCTATGATAGCACTCCATCTCCAGCCAACCGACTGCTACTACAGACTGTCCTAAGTGGGGACTCGAACACCCGATCCTCGTGCCGACAGCCGACCTCTTTAGCCCACTCGGCCACTGAATCACTCCACAAGAGACTGTTTTTAAAGCCTATTAATTCTTCGCATACGCTTCGCACATGCGCTTGTTTGACCTAGAAGAACTATGACGTCACCTGGTTTGTGTTTGATAGTTCCTGCTCTCCTCCCCTACATACCGCTCTTCAGTGCCCGAGGGAGAAATGGGTATGCGGTAAATCCAGGAAGTGAAATGTCACCCGTTTTAGTACTGAATAAGTAACAGTCTGTTCTATGTCTCGCTTGACTCATATTGGTTTGCTCTCATACCTGGAAATACCGACGAAAACATGCCAAAGGCTAATAAATACAGCACAAATAAATAAATTGGAAGTGTTGGGTTTCGTCGAAATATGCGTTTGATGACGTTTCGAAGCAAACTGTGAGAGGCGTAGCGAGTTTTTGTGTTGTTGTTGTTGTGAGTTATGCGAGAGGGACAAAATTGGCAGACCACATCTCGTTGTTCTCTCGCACTGTACCACTCGACACGGTCTCGGATAATGTAGGACATTAATCCCGCACTGCTAGTACTCCATATTGGCATCCATGTTGAAAGCACAGCATCACGCGGAAATTCCGAACAGCGCATGTCAGCTGTATGACTGCAGTTACCGTGGAGATCAGCTTTAGACACAAAATCAGTGTCTGATCTTTCGGGGTAGATTCAAGGGAATATCTATTTCATTTGAAATTATATTTTTCTCCTGGTAAGGAAGAAATACAATGAGGGCTATGTGAGCGGAAGTACATCCTACAGCATGTCGTGTACCTCACGTGCAGCGGATCACGGTTTACAGCCGAGAGCTGTAAAATCCCTATACCATTAATGCTCTATTTCTATCAATTCAAACATTCAGTTTTCCGCCCCTGTGTTTTCACTAACGTGTCTTTTTTCCCCCTCTTCAATAGTTAGGCCCTAGTGCACATTCTGGTGAATTCTCGATGCTTTCAAGTCTACATATCTTTCCACTGGTAAAAAGAGGCTAAAGAAATCTCAATTGATGAACTAGTTGCATTCATTGATACAAACTAGACTGTGTATATATGTGAATCCCCGGTGTTTGGTCACGCTTCATGAATCGTCAATACGTATATCTGTGTCGGAGTTCGAGTATACCAGACCACATTGCCAGTGGATTTAGGGTCGACCGCACCATATAAAATCTGACGGTGATACCAATGACCGAGAGTTATGATACGGACTCAACCTCAATATTTGGTGATTTCATTCTGTATATTTTTAGTTGTTTACGCCCTGATACGGAGAAAGGACACGACGAGTGGAATATATCTCTACAGAAATACAGGTAAGTTATTTAGGTACCGTATCTAATTTTCGGTTGTGATGCAGAAGTATGGTTGAATAGAGTTACCGATCAGTTTACTGCTCATGTTTGAAGTTTGTTTTAATTGGTGGGATATGCTATGTTACACTCAAGAATATTTCGCTCATATAGTGACAGCCAGTTTGAATATTGGAGAAAGCCGGACTACCCGGAGAGAACCACCGCCCCTCGGTAAATATTTGGCAACCGTTGACACGGATAATACTGTTTATCTTACTGGGTGACATCAATAATACAGTTTATCTGACTTGGTGACATCGACAATACTGTATATCTGACTCGGTGACATCGATAATACCAGAAGTGATCCACTTCTGATAATACTGTATATCTGACTCGGTGACACCGATAAACAATATTATCGATTTCACCGAGTCATATATACAGTATTATTGGTGTCACCCAATCAGATATACAATATTGTCCGTGTCACCGACTCAGATATACAGTATTTTCGATGTCACCAAATCATATATACAGTATTATCGGTGTCACCAAGTCAGATATATAGTATTGCCCATGTCACCGAGTCCGATATACAGTATTGTCGATGTCACTGAGTCGGATATACAGTATTGTCCATGTCACCGAGTCGGATATACAGTATTGTCCATGTCACCGAATCGGATATACAGTATTGTCCATGTCACTGAGGCGGATATACAGTATTGTTCATGTCACCGAGTCGGATATACAGTATTGTCCATGTCACTGAGTCGGATATACAGTATTATCCACGTCACCGAGTCGGATATACAGTATTGTGCATGTCACCGAGTCGGATATACAGTATTGTCCATGTCACTGAGTCGGATGTACAGTATTGTCCATGTCCCCGAGTCGGATATGCAGTATTGTCCATGTCACCGAGTCAGATATACAGTATAGTCCATGTGACCGAGTCAGATATACAGTATTGTCCATGCCACTGAGTCGGATATACAGTAGTATCCATGTCACCGAATCGGATATACAGTACAATCGATGTCACCCATTCAGATATACAGTATTATCGGTGTCACCGAGTCAGATATACAGTATTGTCCATGTCACTGAGTCGGATATACAGTATTGTCCATGTCACTGAGTCGGATATCAATATTGTCCATGTCACCGAGTCGGATATGCAGTATCATCGGTGCCACCGAGTCAGGTACACAGTATTACCGGTGCCACCGAGTCAGATATACAGTATTGTCGATACCACCGAGTCAGATATACAGTATTGTCGATACCACCGAGTCAGATCTACAGTATTATCGGTTACATGGGTAATACTGTATATCTGACTCGGTGACATCGATAATACTGTATGTCTGACTCGGTGACTTCGATAATACTGTATGTCTGACTCGGTGACATCGATAATACTGTATGTCTGACTCGGTGACATCGATAATACTGTATGTCTGACTCGGTGACATCGATAATACAGTATACCTATGTGGGTGACAACGATAATACTGTATATCCGACTCGGTGACATCGACAAGATGTATAACAGGTGTAACAGTTCACCCTTCTCAAATGTTTATGGTTCAGTCAGCTGAGGTGTAGCAGTTAACCTTTCTCAGGTGTTTATGATTCAGTCAGCTGAGGTGTAACAGTTAACCTTTCTCAGGTGTTTATGGTTCAGTCAGCTGAGGTGTAACAGTTAACCTTTCTCAGGTGTTTATGATTCAGTCAGCTGAGGTGTAACAGTTAACCTTTCTCAGATGTTTATGGTTCAGTCAGCTGCGGTGTAACAGTTAACCTTTCTCAGATGTTTATGGTTCAGTCAGCTGAGGTGTAACAGTTAACCTTTCTCAGATGTTTATGGTTCAGTCAGCTGAGGTGTAACAGTTAACCTTTCTCAGATGTTTATGGTTCAGTCAGCTGAGGTGTAACAGTTAACCTTTCTCAGGTGTTTATGGTTCAGTCAGCTGAGGTGTAACAGTTAACCTTTCTCAGATGTTTATGGTTCAGTCAGCTGAGGTGTAACAGTTAACCCTTCTCAGGTGTTTATGGTTCAGTCAGCTGAGGTGTAATAGTTAACCTTTCTCAGGTGTTTATGGTTCAGTCAGCTGAGGTGTAACAGTTAACCTTTCTCATGTGTTTATGGTTCAGTCAGCTGAGGTGTAACAGTTAACCCTTCTCAGGTGTTTATGCAGTCAGCTGAGGTGTAACAGTTAACCTTTCTCAGGTGTTTATGGTTCAATCAGCTGAGGTGTAACAGTTAACCTTTCTCAGATGTTTATGATTCAGTCAGCAGATGTATTACTCAGGAGAAACAGTACTCTCTTCTCAGATGTTTATGATTCATTCAGCAGATGTATTACTCAGGTGTAACAGTTCTTCATCCTCAGATGTTTAAGATTCAGTCAGCAGATGTATTACTCAGGAGAAACAGTCTTCTCTTCTCAGATGTTTATGATTCATTCAGCAGATGTATTACTCAGGTGTAACAGTTCTTCATCCTCAGATGTTTAAGATTCAGTCAGCAGATGTCCTCGGGTTAAACATGCAGTTCTCCCTTCTCAGATGTTTATGATTCAATCTGCAGATGTATTCCTCAGGTGAAATAGTTCCCCATTCTAAGATGTTTATGATTCAGTCAGCAGATGTATTACTCAGGTGTAACAGTTTTCCAATCCCAGATGTTTATGATTCTGTCAGCAGATGTCCTCAGGTTAAAGAGTTCTCCCATCTCAGATGTTTAGGATTCAATCAGCAGATGTATTCCTCAGGTGAAATAGTTCCCCATTCTAAGATGTTTATGATTCAACCAGCAGATGTATTCCTCGGGTGAAATAGTTCCCCATTCTCACATGTATATGATTCAGTCAGCACAATATTACAGAAGTCTGCTAGTTCCCCTTCTCAGATTTTTATGATTCAGTCACCAGATTATTAATCAGGTGTAAAAGTTCCCCATTCTCAGATGTTTATGATTCAGTCAGATTCAGTCAGCAGATGTATTACTCAGATGAAACAGTTCTCTCTTTTCAGATGTTTATGATTGTGTCAGCAGATGTTCTCAGATTAAAAAGTTTTCCCGTTTCAGATGTATATGAGTCAGGCAGCAGAATATTACTCGAGTCTACTAGTTCCCCCTTCTCAGATGTATATGATTCGGTCAGCAAATGTATTACTCAGGTGTAACAGTTCCCCATTTTTAGATGTTTATGATTCAGTCAGCAGAATATTACTCAAATTTAAAAGTTCCCCTTTATCATATGTTTATAATTCCGTCAGCAAAATGTATTACTTAAATGTAACAGTTCTCCATTCTCATGTGTTTATTGATTCAGTCAGCAGATGTATTACTAAGGCGTCACAATTCCCCGTTCTCAGACGTTTATGATCCAGTCAACTGATGTATTACTTGAATGTAAAAATTCCCCATTCCAGATCCGCCGTCAAATGAATTACCGGTACTCAGATGTATCATTTCAGCAGAATCTCGAACATTTCCAGATATTTGCCATCCCCGCCATCAGATGTTTAATAACATTTATTAGTTAGGGTAATCAAAATTGACAGATATCCGAAAATAACCTGCAAATCTAATTTGTGGCTCATTATTGCAGGTTTTCTGACGATTGGCATACATACACTTGCAAAGTCAGGCAATGAATCCTATCTTCTGAATACACTTGAAAATTTGATCAAGAATGCCAACGACGCCGAGAAACAAGAGTTGGTTTTATTGGTTTTCCTGGCAGACGATGAGAGAGAATCTCGTGCAGCAATAAAGAAATCCGTGAGTCGTAAATTCGGCAAGTATATCCAATCTGGCCTTATCCGATTTATAGGCGCTCCCAGAGAATTCTACCTTTGTTCAGATGGGAGGGGAAGAACATCCGGGAATTCTTTGATCAAAGCAAAGTGGCCATCTAAACGAAACTTTGACTATGCATTCATGATGTTGTACAGCCAGAATCTGTCAGACTATTATATGCAGCTGGATGATGACGTTTCCACGGTACCCGGATATATCAATATCATCAAAAGAGCCGCAATGCAAAAGACAAAGCGCAAGTGGACTTGCTTAGAATTTTCAGGTTTAGGATCTATCGCCAAACTGTATCATTCCTACGATTTAGAAAAGTTGGCCAAATTCCTGGTGTTATCCTCTGAAGAACATTTCAGTGACAGAACCTTTTTAATTTTCAACCGGCTGAAAGGCCAGGAGTATCGAAAGGTTGGAGGATATATTATATTCAAAAATCTTGGTTCATATTCTACTTCCGTTGAAGAGAGAGTTTCAGAATCTGAAAGCTCTAATCAAAAGTCCTCTGAAAACACATTCGAAGAGTCGACAGTTTTGAATCCCCCAGCAAGAATGCTATCAACTCTAAACTTACATGGGCAGAATACGCCAGTAAAATGTTATGCAAAGAAAGGAATCGTGTGGTCATATGGTCCCCGTAAGGGAACAGGTCTTATTATTGTTTTCAAGGAGCTTCAACGAATCGTCAGCGTGGATGTAGTGACCGGACCGGATGATCACCCGGATGACTTCTTACAAAATGGCGTCCTTCAAATCGGACAGACTCTATCCAGATTGTCCAATGGAAGGCCCGTATGCAGCGATATCATAGCTACAGAAAAATTCAAATTCGGAGAAGCTCATATCAAATTAGAATCAGCACTGCAACACCTAGAGATGGCCTGTGTCCAAATTTTGGTGATCAAAACTCAAGTTAATTGGTTACAGATTTCTGAGATATCCATCAGAGCCCTTGCTGCAAAATAACTGAAACGACCTGGTCCATTCTTTTTTATTTAATATAAACTGTTTTGAGTTGCTGCAATATATATACATATACGTGTATTTGATATTTTCCTTGTAGTTATAAATGATAACCTTCAGTGTCCTCTGATTTATAGACAAAAATTTAGTAAGCAGCTTTTTTATCTCAAGTGCAATATCATTTCTGGTTAGCATTGGATATTATGTTCGTCTCGGTATTTGTATTTGTACTAATTTACCTCTGGGATGTCTCTTATACCTCGTTAATTTTCTTTATTCATGCTTTGGATTAGTTTTCAATTCTTACTTAGAAACCATCACTGCGCGGCTCATATTCCCCAGTTGCTAATTTCTCGAATAACTCCTTTCTCTGCATAAGATATCCGTATCCTTTTTTTGCATCCGAAAGTTTAATAGTTCGATGATTCACGATCATATCACTTTAAATTACTTAGTGGGTTTAACTAACACACCCAATAGTATACATAGCTTACGTACAGTTCTGTATGCGTTACCTCTGAGAGCTTTAGATCAAATAGCCAGAGATATACAACAATCTGCGTCTTCAGGAAATATAATACCATCAAAAATCATTAAAGTATGTCAAGATATAGCGTATTTTCGGTTGTATCGTCCAGTGAACATAATCGAAACCTCTCAAGATCGGCTTTTCTTGAAACTCAACTACTTAGATAAAGGACTGGACATCATTAATTTACCTCGAATCCTGAATGATCCAGAGGTACGCAACGCTGTACCAAACTATTTTAAGTTCACAGAACCTCCTTGCATTTCATATAAGTACACTAAATCTATAGCCACCAAAATATTCAATTACTCCAATGCTGTCCAGGAGTTTGACTGGAACTTATACACGTCAGGAGGCTATAGTTGTGATTGTGAATCGTCGAACTTTATCTATACACCATGCAAACATATTGTGACTGGTGACCTTGATGTGGTGAGTGATAAGGATCTGAAATTACTCCTGATGAAAGGACCTAAATATAGAGAGCCAAGAAGAATAAATCTGAAGGCCGACCAGAAGATAGTCCTGTCTGCATTGGAACAGTACGTTATTGATTGGTCTAAGCGAGAAAAAGTTGAACCTACAGTACTCGCTGATTGGCTGGACCTCACCAAGAGCAAGGTCGTTGAAACAATCCGCCATATTGACAGAAGTACTTTCCCCAAGCAAAACAAGTACTGAGAAACCTCAATTCGCAAGAAGTTCTAGCAAATCTCCAGAGTAAATTCGTCATAGTCCCAGCAGACGAAGCTCCGAATAATATAATATTCATATGTAAATATTACTATTACCAGGTGCTGGTTAAAGAATTGAGTGTAGACATATCTTCATCAAATACGTCTACTTACTCCCAAACTGCATTTACTCTGGAAGATTTATTTAACAATCACAAAAAGTTTCTCAGGGAAAGAGGTATTTGTCTTCCAACCAATCATAACGACATACCAAAAATATACTGGACTCCCAAAATGCATAAATCACCATACAAAGCTAGATTCATAGCTGGTTCTAGAAGCTGCACCACCAAGCTTCTTTCAACCCTATTGACGAGGGCCCTTCAGGAGGTAAAAGCATTTTGGGAAAGGTATTGCGCCACTATTTCTAAGAACTCTGGCGTTGAATGTATGTGGATATTGAAAAACTCAAAATGTCTTACGGAAGAACTTGATGCTAAAGGTCACATACCGTACAGACATGTATCCACATGGGATTTCTCGACTCTCTATACTACAATCCCTCATCAGGACCTTATTGACCGTCTAAGTTCATTAATAGCATTCGTGTTCCAAGAAAACTGATCGTAGATATATTAATGTTTGTACATAAAGCATTCTTAGCTCGACTACATACAAGAGGATATCATTCATGGATGTTTCTTTTGTTTATAGAGTTGCTTGAATTTCTCATTAAAAATATCTATGTGAAATTTGGCAACACAATATATCAGCAGCATATAGGTATTCCAATGGGTACTAATTGTGCACCCTGTTGGCCGACCTGTATCTGTTCTCTTATGAATATGACTATATGCAGGCGCTTTCAAAAACCGATCCATTCAAAGCCCGTTCCTTCTCATTCACCAAACGCTATATAGACGATCTTCACGCTGTGGATAATCGCTATATAAATGACGCAGTGAAGGATATATATCCACCTTCACTGGATTTGAAGGAAACTACAGATAGCCCTACAGGCACATCTTATTTAGATCCCTATCTCTATAAAAATGAAGCGGGCATTCTCTCTCGTCGACTTTATGACAAAAGAGATGATTACAATTTCGACATTGTAAACTATCCCTTTCTGGATAGTAATATTCCAGTGGGACCTGCATATGGCGTATACATATCTGGCTTAGTAGCATTTGCTAGATCCTGTGTTAAATGTGATGATTTTAATCAACGTCACAAAACATTGTTGCAGAAACTTATAAAACAGGGCTATTCACCAAGCGCCTCCACCCAAAGTTTCTCAAATTTGGCGATACATATCGCATGCTGATAGCAAAATACGAACGTAGCGTGCAAGATCTATGGCGCTACGTTTCGTAACTTGTGTCTAATTCCGCTTAACCCGGGGCTAGGGGCCGTATGAACCTATGTACTTCAAGATCTCATGGTACTCATATGAACAGTCACAATCAAAGCGTGACTGAGATACATCTTTTTTTAGATGACGACT
>JAVTVY010043083.1:0-18497 GCA_036873755.1 Hanleya hanleyi | reverse complement strand
AGCGTATGACGATCACGCAATGAACCGGCTACGAAATAGTGCCTTCGATAATCAAGTGATCCGGTCGAATTTTATTGTGAAATTCAGTTAATTTTAACCATAAGAACATAATTCATTCAAATTATACAAAACCATTTCTATGTTTAGTTGAATAATAGCAATCTATCCCCAGAACTCAGCAACTGGGTTAATTTCCGCCAATACGGAAATAGACGAATGCGAGATTGGTTCCTTCGAAAATTAATTGTGCGCATGATAAGATAAGATTCTTTATTGTACTGAGCATCCCATTTTGGGACAGAAGTAATAGAGTCCTGATGGATGTATCTATGTCAAGTATGACGCGTTTGACGTCATCGTATGACGTCACTGGGGTCGAGGTCATGTGAAAGTAGGTCAAGGTCGCGTGAAAGTAGGTCGAGGTCACGTGAAAGTAGGTCAAGACCACTCGAAAGCGGGTCAAGGTCGTGCCGCTGTCCTTATCTAGGTCAAGTATGACGCGTTTGACGTCATCGTATGACGTCACTGGGGTCGAGGTCACGGGAAAGTAGGTCGATTACGTAAGAAACCGGTTTAAATTATGTAATAATGTTACGTAATTAGGTCATGGTCGCTCGTAAGTAGATCGATTACGTAAGAAACCGGTTTAAATAGGGCGATATGATGTCTATTTTTAGCAGTGATGCCTATTTTTAGCAGCCCCTTTGTTAGCTAACAACAAAAACATCACGTGACCCTTTGACGGCTAATAGGATAAAAGGAGAGAGTTTTCGAGTTCAGTGGTCACAGGCCTCTGGCGCACGAAGGTGCGTTTTTTACGTATTTGGTCGATCTCCTGGCTCGGTATACAATGGATGACGATAAAACATTTGATGAAGGTAAGTTCGCATTATCAATCATTCCTTTGAGAACAAGCGGTTCGTTTCTTAAAAGATCTATTGGTCGAATCATAGCGTATGTTGAGAGAAGGTCTTTCATATATTATAGACTAACACATCACAATGTATTAGAGCAAATGACATGTATGCCTAACTGACCGTGCGAGTTAAATTATGTACATCGTATTGTCACAGCCGAGCGCACATCTATTGTCCTTCTCTGGGCGCAACGATCCATTGCACTTTCGCAAACGGTCTCCTTTGATACGCGCCGGTGTACACGGAAACGACATTCTTTCAGAAACACTTGAATTTTCTTAGTCTAAAACAGTTCGATAATCGAGGTTTATTAATTATTCGGCCTTAAATATATATGTGCGCGAATTTCTGTCAAATACTGTACGGTTGGACATACCGCCGGTATAGTTTATTCAACCCCTTCCGTTAATATACGGCTTATAATACCAGTATAACTAACTGACCGTGCGAGTTAAATTATGTACATCGTATTGTCACAGCCGAGCGCACATCTATTATCATTCTCTGTGCGCACCGGTCCATTAAGTTCAAATAGTGATGTATTATGCGTCGATATTGACATCAATACCATTCAAAAGACCTTTATTCGGTGCCCCTAACATTGTCTCTGCACACGGGAGAAAATTGAACTATGTTGCCGTGGACTAAAATAGGCCAACTGTTAGCTATGCACCTGTCTCTCTGGCCGAGTTACTGTGAGAATAAAAGAAACGTTTAACACTCTTTCTACCACAATTATTTCAAGAAATTCGATAAACTCATATAACATAATTTGACAAAATCAAAGATAAATTTTTACCGTATTAGCGTCGCTAAAATTTTGGCCTCTCAATCGAACTTGTTATTTATCCTACAACTTACACTATTGTGCAAGTCACAAACACACTAGCATTGTTTTACAAGTCACCAATACTCTAGCATTGTTTTACAATACAATACAGTAAACACCCACGGTGAACATTGGTAATGATCGCTCACGATATGATGACTATTTGTATCGTGTTCCGACGAAGCGTAGCGTCCGCAAAAGCGCCCGCAAACTCCCGCAAGCGCCCGCAAACGCCCACAAGCGCCCCGCAAAAGCGCCCGCAAACGCCCGCAAGCGCCCGTTTCAACGCCCTTCGATATCTGAGAAAAAGAGAGAGATCAACACGTTCACAAGTTTTCATATATTTTATTATCCCCAATGTTATGCCGTACCCAAGCTGGGGGCCGCTATGGGTATGTTTACAATTCATAACGTTGGAGTGATATCAGTTTTAATCACGCTCTTATCAGTGTTCGTGAATTCTTGAAGTTCATCGTCGGTCATCATCATCTTTTCGCTTTATTTCTTTATTTCAGCATTCGACAGTGAGCTTCTTAAATCACCGTCAGTTTTTTTTTCTGATCATTATTATTCGGTGTACCAAGTCCTAATCAGACTCGCTATCTACCAATCCGGGAAAGTCCGTGGGCAACATGTCTTGATGGCGTTTTTTTAGGGCCTCTCTTGGAGGTAAACCCATATCCTCTTCTAAGTAGCTCTTTGTTTTCATGATGGCCCTGTGGTTACGATCACTTTTCATTTCAAGAGGAATCAAGGTATAGTTTTCATACAGAGCCATTGCAGATTTTATGATTCGTGGTTGCATGTTGATATAGGCCTTCTGTAAAGTCTCTTCATCCTGTCCATCTGCCTGGATAGCAGCGGCGTGTGCGTCAATAGCCTTGTCCACAATGCGACCCCAAAATGACGGCTCCCCTTCGTCCGTGTCTGAATCACCCAAACTTTCGCTTTTCTCGGATGAGCTAGTGCTGTCCGCATCAGAGCATGAGTTTTCAGCGCTGTCATCGCCAGATGATGAGCTCACAGTATCCGTATCATCGTGTAGACTCTCATTGTCTACATCAGAGACCTCGTCGGTGTCTTCATACCCATGAATATTCTTCCTATGTCTGATCATATCGTGGTACCTGGTGAACGATCGGTGACACTCTGAGCAAGAATAAGACATGTGGAACTGAGCGACAAAAATGAAGTGAGTTAGTCTTTCTAATAGTGTTGTATTTATGAATGATTGTCGCAGCGCCATCTATACACCGACAGGAACTCACGCTGTGCATGGATGGGGTCCTATCGGATTGGTTAATAAGCCTTCACGGCGTAATGCTTTAACATATCTCTCTCCCTTCACGTAAGGCGCTAGCATCCCTCATCTCCACCAACGTCCGGTAGTAGCGGGCGTTTGCGCCCGCAAGCGCCGGCAAAAGCGCCCGCAAACGCCCGCAAGCGCCCGCGAAAGCGCCCGCAACGCCCGCAAGCGCCCGCAAAAGCGCCCGCAAAGCCCGCAAAAGCGCCCACAAGCGCCCGTTTCAACGCCCTTCGATATCTGAGAAAAAGAGAGAGATCAGCATATTCACAAGTTTTCATATATTTTATAATCCCGCAAAAACGCCCGCAAACGCCCGCATACGCCCGCAAACGCCCGCAAGCGCCCGCAAAAGCGCACGTCCTGATGGAAGTATCTATGTCAAGTATGACGCGTTTGACGTCATCGTATGACGTCACTGGGGGCGAGGTCACGTGAAAGTAGGTCAAGGTCACGTGAAAGTAGGTTGAGGTCACGTGAAAGTAGGTCGAGGTGACGCGAAAGTAGGCCAAGGTCTCCCTCTGTCGGTATCTATGTCAAGTATGACGCGTTTGACGTCATCGTATGACGTCACTGGGTCGAGGTCACGGGAAAGTAGGTCGATTACGTAAGAAACCGGTTTAAATGATGTAATAGTGTTACGTAATTAGGTCATGGTCGCTCGTAAGTAGATCGATTACGTAAGAAACCGGTTTAAATAGGGCTGTATGATGTCTATTTTCAGCAGTGATGTCTATATTTAGCTGCTCCTTTGTTAGCTAACAATAAAAACACCAGCGTGACCCTTTGACGGCTAATAGGATAATAGGAGAGAGTTTTCGAGTTCAGTGGTCACATGCCTCTGGCGTACGAAGGTGCGTTTTTACGTATTTGGTCGATCTCCTGTCTCGGTATACAATGGATGACGAGAAAATATTATCGCATTATCAATCATTCCTTTGAGAACAAGCGGTTCGTTTCTTAAAAGATCTATTGGTCGAATCATAGCGTATGTTGAGAGGTCTTTCATATATTATAGACTAACACAACACAATGTATTAGAGCAAATGACATGTATGCCTAACTGACCGTGCGAGTTAAATTATGTACCTGGGATTGTCACAGCCGAGCGCACATCTATTGTCCTTCTCTGTGCGCACCGGTCCATTGCACTTTTGCAAACGGTCCCCCTTTGATACGCGCCGGTGTACACGGAAACGACATTCTTTCAGAAACACTTGAATTTTCTTAGTCTAAAATAGTTCGATAATCGAGGTTTATTAATTATTAGGCCTTAAATATATATATATATGGGCGAATTTCTGTTAAATACTGTACGGTTGGACATACCGCCGGTATAGTTTATTCAACCCCTTCCGTTAATATACGGCTTATAATACAAGTATAGCTAACTGACCGTGCGAGTTAAATTATGTACATCGTATTGTCACAGCCGAGCGCACATCTATTATCATTCTCTGTGCGCACCGGTCCATTAAGTTCAAATATTAATGTATTATGCGTCGATATTGACATCAATACCATTCAAAAGACCTTTATTCCGTGCCCCTAACATTGTCGCCAACTGTTAGCCATGCACCTGTCTCTCTGGCCGAGTTACTGTGAGAATAAAAGAAACGTTTAACACTCTTTCTACCACAATTATTTCAAGGAATTCGATAAACTCATATAACATAATTTGACAAAAACAAAGATAAATTTTTACCGTATTAGCGTCGCTAAAATTATGGCCTCTCAATCGAACGTGTTATTTATCCGACAACTTACACTATTGTGCAAGTCACCAACACACTAGCATTGTTTTACAAGTCACCAACACTCTAGCATTGTTTTACAATACAATACAGTAAACACACACGGTGAACATTGGTAATGATCGCTCACGATATGATGACTATTTGTATCGTGTTCCGACGAAGCGTAGCGTCCGCAAAAGCGCCCGCAAGCGCCCGCAAACGTCCTATAGTGCCCGCAAGCGTCCGCAAAAGCGCCCGCAAGCGCCCGTTTCAACGCCCTTCGATATCTGAGAAAAAGAGAGAGATCAACACGTTCACAAGTTTTCATATATTTTATTATCCCCAATGTGATGCCGTACCCAAGCTGGGGGCCGCTATGGGTATGTTTACAATTCATAACGTTGGAGTGATATCAGTTTTAATCACGCTCTTGTCAGTGTTCGTGAATTCTTTAAGTTCATCTTCGGTCATCATCATCTTTTCGCTTTATTTCTTTATTTCAGCATTCGACAGTGAGCTTCTTAAATCACCGTCAGTTTTCTGATCATTATTATTCGGTGTACCAAGTCCTAATCAGACTCGCTATCTAACAATCCGGGAAAGTCCGTGGGCAACATGTCCTTGAAGAGCTGTTTCCGCATCTTGATGGCGTTTTTTAGGGCCTCTCTTGGAGGTAAACCCATATCCTCTTCTAAGTAGCTCTTTGTTTTCATGATGGCCCTGTGTTTACGATCACTTTTCATTTCAAGAGGAATCAAGGTATAGTTTTCATACAGAGCCATTGCAGATTTTATGATTCGTGGTTGCATGTTGATATAGGCCTTCTGTAAAGTCTCTTCATCCTGTCCATCTGCCTGGATAGCAGCGGCGTGTGCGTCAATAGCCTTGTCCACAATGCGACCCCAAAATGACGGCTCCCCTTCGTCCGTGTCTGAATCACCCAAACTTTCGCTTTTCTCGGATGAGCTAGTGCTGTCCGCATCAGAGCATGAGTTTTCAGCGCTGCCATCGCCAGATGATGAGCTCACAGTATCCGTATCATCGTGTAGACTCTCACTGTCTACATCAGAGACCTCGTCGGTGTCTTCATACCCATGAATATTCTTCCTATGTCTGATCACATCGTGGTACCTGGTGAACGATAGGTAACACTCTGAGCAAGAATAAGACATGTGGAACTGAGCGACAAAAATGAAGTGAGTTAGTCTTTCTAATAGTGTTGTATTTATGAATGATTGTCGCAGCGCTATCTATACACCGATAGGAAGTCACGCTGTGCATGGATGGGGTCCTATCCGATTGGTTAATAAGCCTTCACGGCGTAATACTTTGACATATCTCTCTCCCATCACGTAAGGCGCTAGCATCCCTCATCTCCACCAGCGTCCGGTAGTAGCGGGCGTTTGCGCCCGCAAGCGCCCGCAAAAGCGCCCGCAAACGCCCGCAAGCGCCCGCAACGCCCGCAAGCGCCCGCAAAAGCGCCCGCAACGCCCGCATAAGCGCTACTTTCACGTGACCTTGACCTACTTTCACGTGACCTCGCCCCCAGTGACGTCATACGATGACGTCAAACGCGTCATACTTGACATAGATACTGCCATCAGACGTGCGCTTTTGCGGGCGCTTGCGGGCGTATGCGGGCGTTTGCGGGCGCTTTTGCGGGATAATAAAATATATGAAAAGTTGTGAATATGCTGATCTCTCTCTTTTTCTCAGATATCGAAGGGCGTTGAAACGGGCGCTTGCGGGCGTTTGCGGGCGCTTTTGCGGGCGTTGCGGGCGCTTTTGCGGGCGCTTTTGCGGGCGCTTGCGGGCGTTGCGGGCGCTTTTGCGGGCGCTTGCGGGCGTTTGCGGGCGCTTTTGCGGGCGCTTGCGGGCGCAAACGCCCGCTACTACCGGACGTTGGGGGAGATGAGGGATGCTAGCGCCTTACGTGAAGGGAGAGAAATATGTCAAAGTATTACGCCGTGAAGGCTTATTAACCAATCGGATAGGACCCCATCCATGCACAGCGTGACTTCCTATCGGTGTATAGATGGCGCTGCGACAATCATTCATAAATACAACACTATTAGAAAGACTAACTCACTTCATTTTTGTCGCTCAGTTCCACATGTCTTATTCTTGCTCAGAGTGTCACCGATCGTTCACCAGGTACCACGATATGATCAGACATAGGAAGAATATTCATGGGTATGAAGACACCGACGAGGTCTCTGATGTAGACAGTGAGAGTCTACACGATGATACGGATACTGTGAGCTCATCATCTGGCGATGACAGCGCTGAAAACTCATGCTCTGATGCGGACAGCACTAGCTCATCCGAGAAAAGCGAAAGTTTGGGTGATTCAGACACGGACGAAGGGGAGCCGTCATTTTGGGGTCGCATTGTGGACAAGGCTATTGACGCACACGCCGCTGCTATCCAGGCAGAGGACAGGATGAAGAGACTTTACAGAAGGCCTATATCAACATGCAACCACGAATCATAAAATCTGCAATGGCTCTGTATGAAAACTATACCTTGATTCCTCTTGAAATGAAAAGTGATCGTAACCACAGGGCCATCATGAAAACAAAGAGCTACTTAGAAGAGGATATGGGTTTACCTCCAAGAGAGGCCCTAAAACACGCCATCAAGATGCGGAAACAGCTCTTCACGGACATGTTGCCCACGGACTTTCCCGGATTGGTAGATAGCGAGTCTGATTAGGACTTGGTACACCGAATAATAATGATCAGAAAAAAAAACTGACCGTGATTTAAGAAGCTCACTGTCGAATGCTGAAATAAAGAAATAAAGCGAAAAGATGATGATGACCGACGATGAACTTCAAGAATTCACGAACACTGACAAGAGCGTGATTAAAACTGATATCACTCCAACGTTATGAATTGTAAACATACCCATAGCGGCCCCCAGCTTGGGTACGGCATAACATTGGGGATAATAAAATATATGAAAACTTGTGAACGTGTTGATCTCTCTCTTTTTCTCAGATATCGAAGGGCGTTGAAACGGGCGCTTGCGGGCGTTGCGGGCGCTTTTGCGGGCGCTTGCGGGCGCTTTTGCGGGCGCTTTTGCGGGCGTTGCGGGCGCTTTTGCGGACGCTACGCTTCGTCGGAACACGATACAAATAGTCATCATATCGTGAGCGATCATTACCAATGTTCACCGTGGGTGTTTACTGTATTGTATTGTAAAACAATGCTAGAGTATTGGTGACTTGTAAAACAATGCTAGTGTGTTTGTGACTTGCACAATAGTGTAAGTTGTAGGATAAATAACAAGCTCGATTGAGAGGCCAAAATTTTAGCGACGCTAATACGGTAAAAATTTATCTTTGATTTTGTCAAATTATGTTATATGAGTTTATCGAATTTCTTGAAATAATTGTGGTAGAAAGAGTGTTAAACGTTTCTTTTATTCTCACAGTAACTCGGCCAGAGAGACAGGTGCATAGCTAACAGTTGGCCTATTTTAGTCCACGGCAACATATTTCAATTTTCTCCCGTGTGCAGAGACAATGTTAGGGGGCACCGAATAAAGGTCTTTTGAATGGTATTGATGTCAATATCGACGCATAATACATCACTATTTGAACTTAATGGACCGGTGCGCACAGAGAAGGACAATAGATGTGCGCTCGGCTGTGACATTCCGAGGTATATAATTTAACTCGCACGGTCAGTTAGCTATGCATGTATTATGAGCCGTATATTAACGGAAGGGTTGAATAAACTATACCGGCGGTATGTCCAACCGTACAGTATTTAACAGAAATTCGCCCATATATATATATTTAAGGCCTAATAATTAATAAACCTCGATTATCGAACTATTTTAGACTAAGAAAATTCAAGTGTTTCTGAAAGAATGTCGTTTCCGTGTACACCGGCGCGTATCAAAGGGGGACCGTTTGCAAAAGTGCAATGGACCGGTGCGCACAGAGAAGGACAATAGATGTGCGCTCGGCTGTGACAATCCCAGGTACATAATTTAACTCGCACGGTCAGTTAGGCATACATGTCATTTGCTCTAATACATTGTGTTGTGTTAGTCTATAATATATGAAAGACCTCTCAACATACGCTATGATTCGACCAATAGATCTTTTAAGAAACGAACCGCTTGTTCTCAAAGGAATGATTGATAATGCGATAATATTTTCTCGTCATCCATTGTATACCGAGACAGGAGATCGACCAAATACGTAAAAACGCACCTTCGTACGCCAGAGGCATGTGACCACTGAACTCGAAAACTCTCTCCTATTATCCTATTAGCCGTCAAAGGGTCACGCTGGTGTTTTTATTGTTAGCTAACAAAGGAGCAGCTAAATATAGACATCACTGCTAAAAATAGACATCATACAGCCCTATTTAAACCGGTTTCTTACGTAATCGATCTACTTACGAGCGACCATGACCTAATTACGTAACACTATTACATCATTTAAACCGGTTTCTTACGTAATCGACCTACTTTCCCGTGACCTCGACCCAGTGACGTCATACGATGACGTCAAACGCGTCATACTTGACATAGATACCGACAGAGGGAGACCTTGGCCTACTTTCGCGTCACCTCGACCTACTTTCACGTGACCTCAACCTACTTTCACGTGACCTTGACCTACTTTCACGTGACCTCGCCCCCAGTGACGTCATACGATGACGTCAAACGCGTCATACTTGACATAGATACTTCCATCAGGACGTGCGCTTTTGCGGGCGCTTGCGGGCGTTTGCGGGCGTATGCGGGCGTTTGCGGGCGTTTTTGCGGGATTATAAAATATATGAAAACTTGTGAATATGCTGATCTCTCTCTTTTTCTCAGATATCGAAGGGCGTTGAAACGGGCGCTTGTGGGCGCTTTTGCGGGCTTTGCGGGCGCTTTTGCGGGCGCTTGCGGGCGTTGCGGGCGCTTTCGCGGGCGCTTGCGGGCGTTTGCGGGCGCTTTTGCCGGCGCTTGCGGGCGCAAACGCCCGCTACTACCGGACGTTGGTGGAGATGAGGGATGCTAGCGCCTTACGTGAAGGGAGAGAGATATGTTAAAGCATTACGCCGTGAAGGCTTATTAACCAATCCGATAGGACCCCATCCATGCACAGCGTGAGTTCCTGTCGGTGTATAGATGGCGCTGCGACAATCATTCATAAATACAACACTATTAGAAAGACTAACTCACTTCATTTTTGTCGCTCAGTTCCACATGTCTTATTCTTGCTCAGAGTGTCACCGATCGTTCACCAGGTACCACGATATGATCAGACATAGGAAGAATATTCATGGGTATGAAGACACCGACGAGGTCTCTGATGTAGACAATGAGAGTCTACACGATGATACGGATACTGTGAGCTCATCATCTGGCGATGACAGCGCTGAAAACTCATGCTCTGATGCGGACAGCACTAGCTCATCCGAGAAAAGCGAAAGTTTGGGTGATTCAGACACGGACGAAGGGGAGCCGTCATTTTGGGGTCGCATTGTGGACAAGGCTATTGACGCACACGCCGCTGCTATCCAGGCAGATGGACAGGATGAAGAGACTTTACAGAAGGCCTATATCAACATGCAACCACGAATCATAAAATCTGCAATGGCTCTGTATGAAAACTATACCTTGATTCCTCTTGAAATGAAAAGTGATCGTAACCACAGGGCCATCATGAAAACAAAGAGCTACTTAGAAGAGGATATGGGTTTACCTCCAAGAGAGGCCCTAAAAAAACGCCATCAAGACATGTTGCCCACGGACTTTCCCGGATTGGTAGATAGCGAGTCTGATTAGGACTTGGTACACCGAATAATAATGATCAGAAAAAAAAACTGACGGTGATTTAAGAAGCTCACTGTCGAATGCTGAAATAAAGAAATAAAGCGAAAAGATGATGATGACCGACGATGAACTTCAAGAATTCACGAACACTGATAAGAGCGTGATTAAAACTGATATCACTCCAACGTTATGAATTGTAAACATACCCATAGCGGCCCCCAGCTTGGGTACGGCATAACATTGGGGATAATAAAATATATGAAAACTTGTGAACGTGTTGATCTCTCTCTTTTTCTCAGATATCGAAGGGCGTTGAAACGGGCGCTTGCGGGCGTTTGCGGGCGCTTTTGCGGGGCGCTTGTGGGCGTTTGCGGGCGCTTGCGGGAGTTTGCGGGCGCTTTTGCGGACGCTACGCTTCGTCGGAACACGATACAAATAGTCATCATATCGTGAGCGATCATTACCAATGTTCACCGTGGGTGTTTACTGTATTGTATTGTAAAACAATGCTAGAGTATTGGTGACTTGTAAAACAATGCTAGTGTGTTTGTGACTTGCACAATAGTGTAAGTTGTAGGATAAATAACAAGTTCGATTGAGAGGCCAAAATTTTAGCGACGCTAATACGGTAAAAATTTATCTTTGATTTTGTCAAATTATGTTATATGAGTTTATCGAATTTCTTGAAATAATTGTGGTAGAAAGAGTGTTAAACGTTTCTTTTATTCTCACAGTAACTCGGCCAGAGAGACAGGTGCATAGCTAACAGTTGGCCTATTTTAGTCCACGGCAACATAGTTCAATTTTCTCCCGTGTGCAGAGACAATGTTAGGGGGCACCGAATAAAGGTCTTTTGAATGGTATTGATGTCAATATCGACGCATAATACATCACTATTTGAACTTAATGGACCGGTGCGCACAGAGAAGGACAATAGATGTGCGCTCGGCTGTGACATTCCGAGGTACATAATTTAACTCGCACGGTCAGTTAGCTATGCATGTATTATGAGCCGTATATTAACGGAAGGGTTGAATAAACTATACCGGCGGTATGTCCAACCGTACAGTATTTAACAGAAATTCGCCCATATATATATATATTTAAGGCCTAATAATTAATAAACCTCGATTATCGAACTATTTTAGACTAAGAAAATTCAAGTGTTTCTGAAAGAATGTCGTTTCCGTGTACGCCGGCGCGTATCAAAGGGGGACCGTTTGCAAAAGTGCAATGGACCGGTGCGCACAGAGAAGGACAATAGATGGGCGCTCGGCTGTGACAATCCCAGGTACATAATTTAACTCGCACGGTCAGTTAGGCATACATGTCATTTGCTCTAATACATTGTGTTGTGTTAGTCTATAATATATGAAAGACCTCTCAACATACGCTATGATTCGACCAATAGATCTTTTAAGAAACGAACCGCTTGTTCTCAAAGGAATGATTGATAATGCGATAATATTTTCTCGTCATCCATTGTATACCGAGACAGGAGATCGACCAAATACGTAAAAACGCACCTTCGTACGCCAGAGGCATGTGACCACTGAACTCGAAAACTCTCTCCTATTATCCTATTAGCCGTCAAAGGGTCACGCTGGTGTTTTTATTGTTAGCTAACAAAGGGGCTGCTAAAAATAGGCATCACTGCTAAAAATAGACATCATATCGCCCTATTTAAACCGGTTTCTTACGTAATCGATCTACTTACGAGCGACCATGACCTAATTACGTAACATTATTACATAATTTAAACCGGTTTCTTACGTAATCGACCTACTTTCCCGTGACCTCGACCCAGTGACGTCATACGATGACGTCAAACGCGTCATACTTGACATAGATACCGACAGAGGGAGACCTTGACCTACTTTCGAGTCACCTCGACCTACTTTCACGTGACCCCAACCTACTTTCACGTGACCTTGACCTACTTTCACGTGACCTCGCCCCCAGTGACGTCATACGATGACGTCAAACGCGTCATACTTGACATAGATACTTCCATCAGGACGCCTTTACTACTTCTGTCCCAAATGGGATGCTCAGTACAATAAAGAATCTTATCGTATCATGCGCACAATTAATTTTCGGCAGAACCAATTTCGCATTCGGATATTTCCGTATTGGCGGAAATTAACCCAGTTGCTGAGTTCTGGGGATAGATTGCTATTAATCAACTAAACATAGAAATAGTTTTGTATAACTTGAATGAATTGTGTTCTTATGGTTAAAATTAACTGAATTTCACAATAAATTGCGACCGGGTCCCTTGATTATCAAACGCACTATTTCGTAGCCGGCTCACTACGTGATCGTCATACGCTTCCCACCGGTGGGGATTTATGCGTTCTATGTGAGAGGCTCGTTTCGCCTATACGGAAATAGCCGAACGTGAGATTGCCTACCGAAGTAACCCCAACGTCGCCCGCCATTTTCGAGTCATGTGATGTCCTACTTGTTCAAAATTGCAGCTCTGTCATACCTCTTGGATGATATGAAAGTTATTCATACATATATATTTTGTAAGCCCAGGCAATATCTGTTTCCGAAGTGGTATGAAAACCTGTAATTTATCAGATTTCTCGATTCTGTTCTCCGCCGAATGAAGGCCGACGTACCGGAGGAGCGATAATGGAGACACACGATTCTCAAGTGTACGCAAATGTTATCATTGGACAAATTAGAGAATATCTGTTCACGGAGCAATTTCCAGCGAGACTTAAGTTTTCAATGGGAGGTCTTGCACCAAGGGCCTTGCCATGGGAGACTCCAAGCCACACCGACGTTTTGTCTTTGAATGAGCCAATTCAATACGGGCGCGAGTTGTCAAGTTAGACATTATGGATTACCATAAAAATATTTTTATTCTTGTCTACAAGTGGTATGTGTCATTCTAAAAAGCATATTAGCGTGAGCAGAGAGAAAGACAACTGACTATGAGAGAGTTGATAATAATACAGAAAATACAATCAAGTGAAAATGGTTCAAGAATCACGACAAAGAAGAAATTGTGCGTTAGACGTAACTTAAAGATATTTAATTGAAGGAGTTAGTCGGAAACAGTATATAGCAAAAGAAGACTGGTCAATAAGACAGTAGCATGTTAGAAATATATGTGTGGGAAATTGGGGATTAAAAGATTGAGAAGTAATGGCGATTATTTAGGAAAGAGAAGTCGCTTGAAAGAAGTCATTAGAAAGGTGAATTATGGTATATGAATACTTGCATGGTGGTACAATGGCTTGTAGTTTGTAACTGTAGTATTTGTAAAGCAATATTTTTGTTTAGTGTTGAGTAAATATTGTATATTTGGCATTGGAGTTAGCGTTAATTCAATTTCTACAAGTTGGATGGAAGATATGTCAAAGCAAATTCGCTTAAGGCAAGAAAAATCCCGGACGCTATAGTCCATCACCAACGCGATAATAATGCTCGAATCAAAATAGATCAATTGAGAAGAACTGCCTGAAAACAAAAGAGGTAAATTTCTTGGAAATTTTGATAGAATCCTTCCGTAAATTAGAAAATACTATCAGGGATTCAGACCTGCACGTCACAAGGTATCCCTGTGAAATATTAAAGCAGTCGGTTCCTGGAGCGTTTTAGTTTAATCCAAGTGCCAAAATGAAAAATCCCGTATGAAAGTTGTCCAGGTACCATGAAATACATTATCTTCTTGTATGCTCCTACTGATTCTCCGGCACTGTGAATTAGGATCTTGTTTTGCTCCGTTCGTGATGGGAGTTGTGGATTGAAAAGTGATCACACATTTTGAAAGTCGATTACCATTGCGCCATTTCGAGTTTCAACTGCACAGGCAGAAAGATGGCTTTGACCCCAAAACCGTTTTCTGGTGTTGAGGGCTTGTCAAGTGATGTTGAGAAATGGTTTTGACTAATGTGCACAATTGGTTTTGATGCCAGATCAACACCAAATAATGGTGTGGGTCAACTCAATCAAAGGGTGTTGAAAATGGCTCAATACCATATTGTGGTGTTAACTGACCAGTGCTAATCCTGACTCAACAGTAGTTAAAGGCGTGGACACCACCAACACCAATAAAGAGTGTTGGGGACACATACGGTAGGTCTAAATTCAACAACATTTTTTTGTGTTCGTCAATACCATTTTCCTTGCTGCGTGACTGTATTAGGTTCGTGCAGTTGAAAATTCACTACCAACTTTTGCTCTCGTTTTCATCTTTCATTTTCTTATCGCCAATTCGAACTTATCAGGCCGAAGAACAAAACGAATCGATAGAACCCGAATAGTTGAGAGGATGGGCGCATCCTGAAAACAACACTCACAAGAACGTGTTCTCTTCTAGCATCCGCTTGAAGGCCACAGAAATCGCCTTTTCGGTGTCTGTTAAATTCTTGTCCACCTGGATCTTGAAATGCTCCGAAACTCTTTTCACGATGAAATTGGTATCGGGAATCTCTTCTCCATTGAGGTAAATATATGGACGGGCGTTCTTCGAAGAAGGGATGTTACTTTCGACCACCTGTGGAATTGATAATATAAGACTGTAGCATTAATATACGCACAATTAAGCTTAGGGCAAGAATATTGTGTCCATGTTGGCAGGTTCTCAATCTTTTTTTTTTTATCTGTTTGTTTGTTTGTCGTTTTTATACCCAGCAAAGATCGTCAGTCCCGAAGCTGTCTTCTCTCGGGCCTTGCTGGAATGGCAAGAAATAGAAGTTTCATATAATACTAATGAGGATCATATTATACAACTGATATCGCCATATGTTCAAGTAATCTCTTCCATCCAACCAACCAGAATATTGTGTCGATTTTGACGGGGGGTCTCAATCTAGTAAAAAGAGGTTTCAAATAATAGGAATTATGAGCACATTGAATAATTCACATTGTCATATGTGGTATGGTGGGGGAACACAAATGGAAGGAATTCTATTTTTCAATTCTAACAACCGGTATATTGTGTCGATTTTGCCAGAGGTTCTTAATTTGGTGTATATATAGACTTAAAATAATAAGAATCATATCAAATAATTTACATCACGATATGTTAAAGGAACTCCAGTCTGAGGAATCTAAGTTCCCGCCAGAATAATTTTCAGCGACGGCTCTTCGGACTGACAGTGATGCCCACTCTCACAGGACTGACCTGACGCTGTGGCAATGATATCCGTACAAAGTCGGTTCGAAACGGGTCTTTCCAGAGCCTCCATATCTTGTGAATGAGAGACGGCTAACTCTGCAAAGACTCTTTTATTCCCATACCACTATCACCCTTCAGACATGCGTAGCCCTACTTGTGTGTCGTGTGCAAAAATAGCCCTATTATGGTTGGCTAGTCTAATGAGGTTGAATGAGATGATAACTTAGGATTTCATGTCAACCATTTTATTAATATTACATCATTCCCAAACTGGGGATACGCTCTGCACATGTTTATTCATCATGTGTACGTCATCATTTGAGCATCGTTCTCGAGGTTGGGGTTGTTTGCTTGTTTGTCGATGGAAAACGACACAACCCTTCCTTGGAGGCCTGGGCGTCTCATGGAGTAACCCATGTTGGTCTGTAATCCCGACATATTGTACATTTCCCAACACTTCCCAACACTCATGCTTTCGGCTCATGGAGTGCGCGTTTATAGCGCCGTAATACATCCAGGTTCTGAAAGGTCTTCTCAAAAATCGCACAACTGTATCGGACTGCAGCGTTGTGGCTGGCAGACTGATGAGTGGTGCACTGCAGGTACGTAAATGACTTGTAGCAGGTCGTAAATGTGAACACCTTGGCGTGGCGGTTGACAGTTTGTCTAGTGAAAATGATCAAAGCAGTTGCTTTATAGTGATAGCTGTCCTGGTTAGTCAAACCTGTTAAAACCCTTTTCAGTCTGGTCTCCGTGGCCACCTAACTATGGTGGACGGTATCGGATCCTCGACGCTGGGATCTCAAGTAGGGCTGATGGATAGACCTCCATGGGCAGTTCGACACGGGGTAGCGGATCTATCTCAATGGGCGCTGAATCTTCGTATCATAAAGAGTACCGAAAGATTGCGTGATGAGAATCAATGGATGCCACGTGGATGGCGGCCCAATTGAATGTCACGTTTGAAGAATCGATCACAATCCGCACATAGATGCGTGGTTGCCTTATGGAATGCAGGCGATGAAATGTTCTACGGGAGTAGTATATAAAACACGGCACAGCGCGCATTGACCTACTTTTTTGAGGTCATTTGCGGAGGAAATGCGGAGGAGAGGTCAAGTGCACTATAGTTCCGGCACAATCACCAAAAGCTACCTCCAACACAGGAGAGTTCCAATTGTTGGAGGGAATGTATTCAGAATGTATTCATCCGCGGTGATGCGGTCTGGCAGCGGTTTTGGCGGTGATTCGGTCTCGGGAAAAAGCTTCCGCGGAGAAAAGTAATCCCTAGATAAAATGGTCCGATGGGGTCGAGTGAGGTATTAAAATGAAGCATTCGTGAAGGGGCATCTAATGGGCTGGGTGTGGGGTTGAAATATCGGCATTCTGCGCGTGCGCGGTGGCCCAAGGGTATGGAAATAGACGTTTTGGAGCTAGGGGAGTCCCTAATAGTCCAATGGAGTTGAGTGAGGTATCAAAGTGAAGCCTAGGTGAGGGGGTATTTGATGGCTGGGTGGGTGCATGTAAAATTTTTCCTGAAAAAAAACGGAACACGGACTTTATCGAAAAATCCGGGAAAATGCCTATATGGGGTATGGGGGGTATATAGGTCGCCGGGCTTAACGGGGCTTGCCTATCAATAGAGTTATCTCCCCCTAGTTCCAGGGTGGGTGTATGTAAAATTTTTCCTGAAAAAATACGGAACACGGACTTTATTCTAAATTACGTGAAAATGCCTATATGGGGTATGGGGGTATAGGACCATCCTGGGAAACCTACTTCTCGACATTTGCGGTATAGGTTGTGGGGTCTCGTTTTCTTAGTCTCGTCAAGACAAACATGATAGGAAGTGTCCCGGAGCGAATCGGTGAAATTTTTGAAAAAGTACGATATAGTCCCATATAGTCCCATACTGGGGTATAGGACCAATGTTTGTCCCCCTGGGAAACCTACTTCTAGACATTTGCGGTAGGGTTGTGGGTCTCGTTTTCTTAGTCTCGTCAAGACAAACATGATAGGAAGTGTCCCGGAGCGAATCGGTGAAATTTTTGAAAAAGTACCATACAGCCCATATAGACCCATATAGTCCCATACTGGGGGTATAGGACCAATGTTTGTCCCCCTGGGAAACCTACTTCTATACATTTGCGGTAGGGTTGTTTGGATTTGTTTTTCACGTCTCGTCATTTAGAACACGATAGGAAGTGTCCCGGAGCAAAACGGTGAAATTTTTGAAAAAACTCACCGAGGCCTGGGTAGGCCCATAGGCCTATATTGCATGGCTATGGGTGTATAGGGCCATACGGGGTGGACATGTTGGAGTCTAGGTGAGTCCCTAATGGTCCAATGGGGTCGAGTGAGGTCTTATTTTGAAGCTCTCGTGGAGGAGCACTTGACTACACTAATGGTTCGTCCGTGTTCAATAGTCTGCGCATGCGCAGACTGGCCCGTAGTATAGAAGCAGCCATTTTGGGGGTATGTGGGTGTGTGTTTGGGTTAGAGATGGGCTATTCACGGTTCGAATGGGTCGTGTGATGTATCCATGTGAAGCCTATGTGAGGGAGCCTCTGATGGCGTGGATGTGGGGTTGAAATATCGTCATTCTGCGCATGCGCAGCCTGGCCGTAGTATGGAAATAGACGTTTTTGGGGTCTAGCCGAGCCCCTCATGGGCCTATTGGGTCGAGTGAGGTATCCATGTGAAGGCTAGATGTGGGGCTAGACTAATTATATATTCTGTATTATACAATCGGATAGCGGTTGTCGTGTTTATATAGTTTATTATCCCC
>JAVTVY010043082.1:0-19595 GCA_036873755.1 Hanleya hanleyi | reverse complement strand
TTCCGGTTAACCTATTCTAAAGCACATACCAAGTATCTAACGATTCGTGATATGTGTTGTATCTCAAATACGATTTTTATTGTACCTGTTCATGTGGCAACTTTCGATGACATGACCACACGACCCCTAGCACCAGCATAAGCGGCATTTAACACAAACTACTAGTTTGTAAGGCCCGATGTCGACCCACATCAACTTTCCGCAATGCCAACACATATCAAAGACCAAAAGGTCTAAAGGACTAAAAGCATAACGCTACAAATTGGAAACAAATGGATCTCCCCTCTGCCGCTCTGGTGAGGCTGAAACCACAGAACATACCCTGGTCCGCTGTCCCAAATATGATGCAGAGAGGGAACTTCTTCGAGTTAGACTTTTTACAGCGACCGGCCAATCTTCATTGCAGTGCTCTGTACTGCTCAGCAATGGGGCTGAGACCACTAAAAGATTTACATTGGCTGCAATGTTAACGTAATGGTATCTCATCGATTCCAGAATTAAGTCCAGACTTCCATATTTCGGCAACAAGTACTTTAATTCAAGTGCTGCACCTGACAAACTTAGATTTTGATTTCTGCGCGCTTGTACAAATGACGTTAAAGTTTTGACTTTTTTATCTGCTTCCAGAAAGCGGTGCAGAGACACCTAAATAATCCCTCTTAGCAACACGTTAATACATGTACGTATTGAGTTAAAATCAAACTCACAGCGAAACCAAACACATATCATACTCCAATCACCTATCACTGGCCTTCAAGTATTTGTCGTAACAGAGACGGGGAAAATATTAAAACCCATTCACTTCTCTGGTAGAGGTTTTAGTGGTCAAGATGAGCCAGCAGAATACCGTACAACAACCGCCACATTACTTTGCAGATTCCTTCACACAACTGAACTCCGTGAGATCGAGGAGCCCACACAGTGGGAGAGCCGGTGATGCGATTCAAAACCATCACATACCTCAGTAAATAGTGTGTTTACTTTAGGGGTCACGTCCAATCGATCGAGACGGTTTCTCGATAAACGAGTAAAACCGATAAATATCTCGTCTCGAAGGGTCCCGGTTTATCTCTATCGATTGTTGTCCCGGTTTGCTCCCGGTTTTCTCTCGAAGCGCAAGACCATCTCGATCCTCCTCGAAATAACTCAACGTGGTTCGAGAATGGAATCGAGATGTCATCAAATAAAAGTTTGAAGCATTCGGAAGGCGTATGCTTGGTATAAATATTGTCTGTGGCAGAGTGTATGCATTTAAATGAATTAGACTGAACATGAATCCTTTAATATTATTTTGTTATTCCGTATAGAGATCTGAAGTCGCATACCTTCACAGGCAGCGCAATTTCTCTAAACGTTATGAATGGAAAAAAGAAACATCGCCAATTGAAAATGTATAAACTGTCTTATTATCATTGAGTTATTCTGAACCGTTCTTTTTAATTTGAAACACTTTATAAGATACGTCCATGCAGGAACTGCGAATTGAAATAAATTATGCAAGTCTAGGATAAAATTCCATAGTTTCCTCAGAATGAGATTTCCACCGTATATTCAGAAATAAAGAGACTACGAAGATAACAGGGGCGTCTGGTAAATCACTGAAAACCGGAGAATATAAACAAAAATGCTGGATCGAAGTTTTCGGACAAACAAAACGCGGCATCGTTTATAGTAAAATGTATGTAGCCGTTGGTAGAAAGCGTGATTGCCCTCTGAATTGGGCACTAATTATACTTCCATTATTTGGTGAATTTCCTATACACAAGAAATCGGCAATAAATAATAGAACGTGAGTAAATTATCAAGCTCCCGTCAACAGTGCATGCTGTTTCAGTGTTTTCATTCAAAAAAATTAACCCCTGTCCCTTCTCTGTTGTTTCAAGCCGACGGGTTTTCACAGACCGACTGTGGTGTGAATTATAAACACCTCTACTTCTGATTGTCAGTATTTCCGCCAACCACTTCCAGGCAAGCTTATGTCACAAATAAACGTTGTTGATATAATCTCCCTATTTAAACTGTACCACAATAATTTTCAAAAAATGGAATCTGCAATGAATACTGCCAAATTATAAAACATATTACACACCGAGCTTTCATTTTTCGGTTGAAACGATTCATGTTTTGTCAAAAAAAGAATATATAGAACAATGATTAACACATGCCTCCATACCATTATTATCCAGATCATATCCAATTGGTGTGTCATTTATTCCGCGACGGATACTTGTCAGATAAACTATCAGTTATCGATGTGAGAGCAGTTCACTAAAATATATATTCATAATTTATATATAGATCAATCAAAGTTTTCATTCAATTGGATTCACGAAATCTCTTAGATATATCGATTAAACGATGAATAACATTAAAACATCATAAAAAATTCGTTTTCTGAATAACATTTTGACCGCCATATACGTATGCGACGAGCACCCCTATAGCATGTAACCAGCGCAACACTCTAATTGACCGAGAAGTTAAGATGGGCCAAATTAACAGCAACAAAACACTAACATATTGAAACCGGGACCCCCTTCGAGATTACCGATCAATTTCGTAACCATCTCGAAAACCGGGACGTTTCGATCGAGATAGAACCGGGAGCAAACCGGGAATTGTCGTCAGGGGTCCCGGTTCTGCCCTCCCGGTTTCAGCCGAGAAATTTCTCGATCCATCTCGAAGGCATCGAGAAAGTGCCTCGATTAATTGGACGTGACCCCTTATGTGTTACATGTAAGTACCAGAGAGGAATAAATTATACCCTATAGTTTTGCGTGCCATTGGCACATGGATCAAGGATCAAGGATCTAGTAATCTCCAATGTACGAGTTGTCACAGCGAAACAGCTCACCAATTACCAGTATACGAGTTGTCAGAGCATTTCCATAATAGCTCTCTAGATTTGTATCTAATACCGCTTATGCCGGTGCTAGGGGCCGTGTGGTCATATCATCCAAGTTGCCACATGAACAGGAACAATAAAAGCGTACCTGAGATACAACACATATCACGAATCGCTAGATTCTTGGTATGTGCTTTAGAATAGGTTAACCAGAAGACTATTCTGTGAAGTCATGTGACGCAGTCAGTATGTCGGCACCTCTTCCCACTTCCCTTATATGTGTTGTAATACATATGCGATCTGATGTGATATGTGCAAAATATTTATCTATTTTTGAGCGTCTTTGTTATTGTATATTTGTACTCAAGCAAGATTTCTTTTATTTTCTGTTGTTATTACCTTTTATAATGTGTGAGATGCTTTAATTGACTTTCTAATACTGTAGCATCGTGTATATTACAAGTTAATGGCTGATTGGAAAACAATGGCCATTCAATAAATTTGCATTCTGTGATACATGTATATTTTATGTTGGGATGAAGAAAGATAGGTCAGTTGAAGGCCAGCATTTCCTGTGCTATGGATTTCACCAAGTTGACCGAACAAAAGCGGTCAGATTTCCTGTCTATGCCCTGAAATACGAGATAAAAATGTAATCTGTTCCCTTCAAACATCATGCTAGTTCTGAATAGATTTTATTTGAATCCAAATCACCGAAGTTTCGTACACTTAAGTAAATAAATAAAAACGCACGTGGGCTCGTGAGAATAATCAAGTCACATGTGGATTGCAAATGAGGATAAGTATCCTATTGGTGAATCACCAATTGTTAAAGGTAACCTAATTCGCGAGTAAAATGGGGAGGATGAGGAAAAGGAGACGGTGTGGTCTAGAGGATTTCGCCCACTATAACTGATTTAGTCCAAAATACATCTGTGGCACAGGTTATATGACAGGTGCATTAGCCGTGTAAATATCAACGGCATCGCCATTGCTTATTTATCTTTATTGTGTCGCGCAATACGCATTTGATGTGTAATTTACTAGAAAGCTCACACAATTGCTTTAAAAGCGAAGTAAACATAGGACAGCGTGTGCAAAATAATCAGTTGTTCAACGCAGAACGCCATATTTAGTCAGAACTGGTTGTTCTTCGAGATATCATATCTATGCGGAATGCGTTGAATTGGAATATTCAAAATGAGTTTCCAGGAAGTACATTACAAATAGGGAAAGTCTTTGGTAGATGGATCTAGAGCAAATTTCGGACTTTTGGATAGCAGATCTCGATCATCTTATCTCACTATGGCAAGCAACCATACCACAAGTTTCAATTATAGTGCCTGGTGCAATAACGAAGACAGGAATGGAACATTCTACTGGCTGACGATTTTACATATTATTCTCTCGGTTTTATTTGTGGTGAATTATATGTTTCTTGTCTGTTCCACTACTTTTTTAGAAGCAGGCAAAGTTATCAAGATATGTTTCATGAATTAAACATTGGCAGCATACTTCTCGGAATATTGATGGCGCCTATTCAGCAGATTCTCCTCGGATCAAACTGTGATCAGACAGTGAATGGAGTATCTCGGTGTTTTATCGGACTCGGTCTTCAACTCTTCGTTATTCTGGGATACTATTTTGCTAGGCTCTTCGCAGAAATCTCTGTGTGGATACCGTTGGAAAAACCGCGACACATTGTCAGTACGAAACGGATTGTATTCGTTTTGTTGGGCGGTTGGGCCTTTGTCACAGTGTATGCTGTTACTCCCACAGCGGTGTTCATATTACGACCGGAAGTTGGGACCCTCACAAAACTGGGAATCTGCGAGTGGTGTTGTTACCCCGGATATTTTATATTTAGCACAATCTATGGCGTTATTTGTCCTATCTCTCTTATAGGCATCACGATCTCAGCGCGTATCTTGTGCATTGCTTGCAGGCATGGTCGACAGGTTGGCAATACGGATCTCGACAGGGAAACGGAAACCGCTAGGAAATTGTTCAAATGTGCGCCGAATCGAAAACGGATGGGCACTTTCATGATGTACATATGTACTTGGCTTCTTCAGCTTATAGCGTTGTTATTGATGCTCCATCATTCAAGTCGAACTGAAGGTTGGGAGTTCAACTCATATTTCTTGTTATTTTGTACCAGCTTGTGGCTTTTCTCTCTGCTTTCCTGGCAAAATGAAGCTTTTAAGACCGGGCTGTCTAAGGCTTGGACAGTACTAAAAATCCAACTACGAGGAAATAGGTAATGTGAAATGATCTCAAACCACCGGAACCTATCTTCTCAGTAGATTAGGTTATTTGAAACATTATCAAAGAAACAATAAAGGATATTTACCTGTGTTCACTTGAGTTTCTTAAAATCAACGTTGCTCAGACCATCCTGATACTGCTAGTTACCCCGCTGATTCAGACTAGCAATTTTGCTTCTCATGGCCAACAAAAACGCTACTTGAAGATACCTACATCCGCTGATTGAGATGGCTCGAAGATTATGGCATAGAGAGTATAGCGTTGTCTTCGAAAAATGAAACTCAGGACAAAAGAAGCCTTCAGAAAATATAAAATGGCATGTGTTCTATACTGGACATCCTTGGCTCAACATTACCACATTTTTATTTACACATCGGGTATTTCGGTCTTGGAACAGTTTGCCACAACTGGTAGTGTCGGCACCATCCGTGAATGCGTTCAATTCCCATCATAATCACGACTGAAAATACAATGTTATCAACTTCATCGAACAATCATAAAGTGCCGTGTGCCTATACCCCGCACACTGCGTACGGAAGTTTAAAGTTTCCGGTGTACATATGCCACTTAACAAAGCACCTCAGTGCTTTCAACTGACCCCAGAATCAAGTGAATTCGGGTGAATTGGACGTTAGAAATCCAACTCCTGAGCATGTTTGTTACTCCAATAATCGCCTTATTGAAGGGAATGTTGCGTTTAGCCTCTAAAATTTAATCTGTGTATAGCTGTCTGGAGTGACCGAAGTGAAGTGTATAGATATTCATGGAAAACAGAACAGCGTGTACCTGAACGATGTATCGTTATGGTTAATTTATTCATAAAGTTGACCGATCACCCTGTATCCGCGGGTCGAGGCAGCACGAGAGCTCCTGTATAGATGATATAGTCTAAAATTTACATATAACTTATTAATGGAGAACTTTGACCTTAGACCTGATCAAATTCAGCAAAAATGGGTAAAAGAACTGAATACAGACAATACCCTAATCTGGCTATTAATATATAACAATACATTTAGTACAGCTAGAGACACTAATATTTTCAACATCAAATACTTCATAGAATTCTGGCAACACATTATCATTTAAAACTATGGGGCAAAGCAGCTTCCGAATTATGTACCTTCTGTAAGCAGGAGGTGGAATCTCTTGCTCATTTATTTTACCAATGTAGTTTTTCGGATGACGTTTGGGACAAGCTTCACACTTGGACTGAAAGCCCCGAACTTCACATGAAAAAAACTCTGGCGCCCCAAGGAAACTTGGGCAATATAGATTCGAGCATTAGTAATAATCTGTTTTTACTAACCAAAAAGTACACATATAATAGCAGATACCAAAATACTAAACCTAACTTTGAAGCACCAAAAGAATTCCTTCTGAAAAAGAGAGATAAAGATAAATGTATAGCCACAAGAAACAATAACCAGGGCGCTTTCGAAAAGAAATGGGGTCCTCTGGCGTCTTAACTAGGCCATAACGCAACAACAAGTGTCTTTGTGACAAATGCTGGGGCGTCCAGTGTTGGGAGATTAATTTCACTGAAGAAAAAAATATATTCTGTATTTTTTTGTTACCTTTTTTGTTTCATTTTCGTGTAGTTTATCTGTCTATATATCTGTCAGTTCGTGTTTTCGGCATTTTTCATATTGTGCTTGTACAAAAAGAGCTCATCTGTATTATAGTATGGTAACTCCAAAAAGTATTAATATAAATGTATATAAGAAGTAAAACTACACAAAATGTAGTGTTTTGAGCTAAACTGTATTTTGCACCGCTAAACCGGTTTCGTCCATTTTATGTACTTGTCAATAGCAATAATATACTTGTTCATATGTAAGGCATATATATATTACGAGTGTATGTGTTGCAAGAGTACATATGTATTCGCATAGGTGTGCAAACAAATTGTATGTGCGTGTATACACAGTTGGATAAGCTTTCGTATATACATGAAGTTTCTATATGATATCATTTAAATTAATTTAAAAAAAAAGTACTAAAATACTAATATAGGAAAGGGAAGAACATATAATCTTTTCCATAACATATGAAATATAACTGTATATTCACGCCATTTATTTAGGTAATTATTTACTTTCTCGTATTGTTATAATTGTCGCATATTAAATCTTTGTATAATATCCATGCACATATATGCGGATAATAAATTCAACCATTCAAATATGGAAAACAAATAGTATTGGCCGTTCTCGGAACAAGCCTTTCTAAATGTTGATCAACATGAACTGATACTTCACCTTATCGGGTTCTTCTTAGGTGGTAATACCATTATACCCTATGAACGATAAGACGATATTGGGTACTGCTAATTATTATCTGTAAGTTAGGTTTTACCTAAGCATTTATCGTCCACCCGCCTACTCCATGCGTACATACATTTGCCGTCTGGTTTAATTTGAAATTAATTTTATTTATTTATTTATTTATTCAAATCAGATACCAACCATCCATTGATAGCCCATTAACTGGCTCGATGATAATGAAATAATCCATATATTTAATAATAAATTAATTATGTGTCACATTGATTAGAGAATACAATACATGGACACAAATAAATAATGGTTAGAATCGGTAGGTAGATTTGGTTAAAATAAAAAAGGTTAAGAATATAAATGTGATTTCACTGCAGCCCTAAAACTTTCTGGTTTGCGAAAAGCTTAAAGTTACACTTTGAAGCATCGTTAAAAGTTTGTGCATCAATCTATTTTAAAATAACAGAATGATTAAAAGCGACACAGCCTGTCAAATAAAAGCAATCAGTCTCCGAGTGTATATACTTACGAAAGAAAATAGATCTGCCACTTTTCTCCTGCTAGACAATGGTGGCAAGTTAAACTGCTTACACGAATTTCAATACTCTGTAGATGAGTACGATAAATTACATTAAAAACATAAGTACTTGATAAATTTCCTCTGGATACGCTGTATCTTATCAATGTTAGTTTGCTGCCAGGGACACCACATATGTATACGCCACATATGGCGTATACATATCTCGCCTAGTAGCATTTGCTAGATCCTGTGTTAAATGTGACGATTTTAGTCAACGCCACACAACATTGTTGCAGAAACTTATGAAACAGGGCTATACCACCACGCGCTTTCACTTAAAGTTTCTCAAATTTGGCTATGCATATCGCATGCTGATAGCAAAATACGAGCGTATCGTGCAAGATCTATGGCGTTACGTTTTGTAAGTTGTGTCTAATTCCGCTAAACCCGGGGCTTGGGGCCGTATGATTCCATGTACTTCAAGATCCTCATGGAGCTCATATGAACAGTCACAATCAAAGCGTGACTGAGATACATCATTCTCTAGATGACGACTTCACAACGAATATCATATGGATTAAGACTAAAGATCAGCGATACGAATTTGATATTTTTGGAACATCATATGTCTTGCCAGCATCATTGAAAACTGTTGACCGCTTTTCTATTGCAGGAAACTAGCCTATGCTTATGTATACTATGATTGTCTTTTTGAATTTGATGCTAATGCTGTTATATGGAATAGGTTTTTGGGTTATGGACGCGGTTATTCTTTAATGAACGACGGCTGAATTATGAATGACGGACCGGACGCTTGTAATCAAATGATTGATCCATAATATACAGCCGTAATCGGCAATCTGAATTTGAGACCAAATGAGAGATCAATCGCCAGACGATGGTGTTAACCGAATAATCGACCTCAGCGCCATGCTGACCAAAAATCGTACAGGATTCCTGTACAAACGTGTTCTATTGGATTCTATTGGATCATGGCACTTTTCCGAAGGGACAGTCCTCTAGGAATAGCTGACTCGACAACAATGTTTGCTATTTCACACCTGATATCCTATTGACTTCTAGAATTTCCTAAATAATTATCCCTTGGATAATTTGATAGTATTCTCTTGGCCCTACAGTATCATGGGTCAATGGCATCGTATCTCATTCTATTAGGTTGACAGTAAGTTCGTAATAATGGGCCCAGCTCCATTGTGCGCGATTAACTGTGAATTCATGCAAGAAATAGCCTTAAATCTTACGATTAAGCATGTAAACTTTCTGAAGAGGACTATTCCTGTGAAAGAAACCTAGCCTATTTTTTATATTTGTTTTAATTGCCTGAAAGGATACATACAAATTCGGCGTCTTATGGTCAAAATATAAACAGTGCTGAGCACAGGTACCCCGTGAAATCTTGTTTTGGGGAATTCCGATTAAATTCAAAATTATTTAACACTTGAACACGTGGATTAAAAGTTCCATGCCTGTATATATACTGTTGGCGGTGGTGATTTTCCAGAAATATTGCGGGAGTAGGGGAAAGTATAACCATTTGTTTATAATTGCAAGAGTGACGATAGATGTTATACCCCAAATTAGAGTTCATGCATTCCGTTAGAGAATGAAAATAATGCAAAAAAAAATGAGGAAAATTTTCAAAGTCACAATGACATCATAATAAGCCTATGTGTGGTGGAGGAGGAGACAACTTGATCCCAACTAATCTATTTGACCTATATACAGAAATGTGAAGAAATTATGAACAGAAACGTTCTGACATCATAATTTGTCCTATTGGGGTCATTTTAAGCCATAGTGCAGAATCCTAGCGACAAAGGATCATGAGTATGTACAAATTAGCATTCAAAAGTGGTGTTGAAAACTTTGCGTTTTCGGCCAGGTTTTAGCATTTCTTTACCATAAAGCGCATGGAATTAATTTAGATTTTCGTGAATAATGTTTTTCTATCTCCAGCAACATTGATGGGAGAAATTGTAAGAAATCTTGAAAATCAGCGTTATAATTGACCACAAGTATATTCTATAATGGACGACGGATGAATTATGAATGACGGACCAGACACTTGTAATTCCAAGAAAGTGATGCCATCGGAGCAGCCAAATTAGTTTGTTTTCATTTTCTGTTGGAGCTTTCAAATCTTGCGTTTAGGCGACACGTCTGTCATATTTTTTTTTTAATTTAACCGCACATTTATTGCAACTTGATTGAACGATGTTTTATATTACGGAACATGTGTAACATATATGTATCAAGGTCATTGTGGATCTTGTGCATGGAAATCGCTAAAATTGGGAAAATGCAATCTAGCCACAAAATCTAAACATACCATCAAACTTGTCTCTCCATCACGACAGAAAGATTATTCAAGAACGTTCAATGAGAAGGCACCAACAGTTTAATTTATGAAAAAGTGTTGGTAAGTCAGCTTAGGTATTATTGACCAATAATGGATAAATGTATAACAGTAGATAGCAAAACGAATGTTCAACATCAGTAGCTTATGAGGGTCAGACGAACGGTCATCAGTGTAGGTGGACTTGATGGAATTAGCTTAAAAAACGATCAGCTATAATATTACAATTCAGAAACGAACAACACACACTAGATCAGAGGTGAAAAGTTCAGTTGAGTCTTCAGAAAAACACATAATAGGTCCGAAAACTAATTGGCTGTGTTCATTGTAATCTGTTTTGCATGCAAATACAACTACAGTACAAGGCAGAAATATCTTGATGCTAAACGCGAGTTAAAAAAATCATTTTCGCGATTATAATTTATTAATCTCAATCGGAAAACGCGCCTCAATCGCGCAAAAACAAAAGCACAATCGCGACTGAGACGCGTTGACCGCTCGCCGTCACTGTAATGATACTGCATGACGCGATCAGAACAAGTCGCGTGTTGTAAATAAACGGGTCCCTTTGCTATTTGCCGGTAGTCTCATTTCTCAGCCTTGTATGCTCGGATAAATGCGTGTTGGAGGATTTTGTTGTAGACGGTCTTTCTTTGAAGCTTGATTGAAACCCCGCTAAATATATTTATTTTCAGAAGGCCCATACTTTAATTAATCTGTCCTTCAAAATATCTGCTCGTTTGTGCCTGAAATAAAATCAGACCAGGCGAGAAAATATAATAAACAAAATAAACTTTTTTCGGCAACATTTACTGTGCGTCTATGTCCCAGACATCTCATCACAATTTGCCCAATTCAACCGGACGATTGTGCTAAAATACCAGTGCATCATCCCTGTGAGTTTTAATCCGACATATAAATCCGAGTATCCCTTTATTTCCATTGTAAATCCAAAAATCGGCTCGCTAAAAGTTTCCTATGGAGTCATTTAAATTCACTCGGCACAGAAGACCGACATACAGACAGACAGCCGGCCAATCGCTGCGATTGTCGCACAGCTTTTTCTTCGGTGACCTCATTCTCAACTAATCAGCTTCGCGGTATTAACCAGCTCAGTCGGCCTTGTTTTATCGGAGGAATATTCCTCATGACGACATGTCTATCTAATCAAATCCTTCGTTAATTGCTTGGTTATTTGTTAAATCACTCATCATAGGTCGAAATTAGGGGAAATGATCTTGGAAATGAGGCCAAGGTCTCCCACATTCTACCTCGAGAAATTAGATTTCGATGCGTTGATAATGTTCCAAAAAAACCTGGCAAATTCTTTGCTGATTTTCTCAATTTCCATCAGAATGAAGGTACGTCTTCAATGAAATAAAACTCTTATATGTTTATGGTATTATTCTTAATAGAATTTAAACGTATATTGCCGATTATTTCATTATTGGACTATGTGGACTATCAACGAGCTTTCACTCGACGAATATTTTACGTGGTGCTCAATCTCGGCGTGTTCGGCCAACAAGACTCGGTCTGACGCGATCAATAAAGTAATCCCTTTTGAAATATGGCTGAGGATCGCACTAAAACACAAGACGATCGCGTCGACGGCTACCATCGGCCGCTTTTACACGCTGACGCGTTTACAGAAAACAGTCGGGTCGAAAGCGCGTCTTCCGAAATTTACAGTCGCGACTACTTCAATAAACTAGCTCGAGTCAGTCTCGATTACTTCGCGTTCTACTCGCGTTTAGCATCAAGATATTTCTCCCTTGTACTGTACACATACTGTTTCGTCGTTTTGAATAATTATCTCTATAATGTAGATTAGATTCGCATTTCGGATGTATGCACAACTGATCATTGCCCTCTCGCGATGTATGTTATCCATATCTTCGCAGATTAATTGAATTGACATAGTTGGCGTAGATATAAGTTCATTTGTGTCTTCCTTACCCAAACTAAAACGGCATGTATACTTGCCGCAGCTGTTTGGTCATTGTACCCCGTACTATGTATCTCATCGAGGGCTTGATTTCTTGAATCAGATGAAGTAATGACATTATAGGGAATTGTCTAAATACTATGGGACTTTTGATGTGGAAATTTTGCTATATTACAATACGCATCAGCTTATGAGGACCATCACTTGCAAGAAACGAGAAGACAAAATAGAAGACAAAAAGAAAACAAAGATGAGCAAGTGGATTGGAGCGATATGCAAGAGGCTGGGAAAATTCTAGCGATTAGAAAGCAACCATATATACAAGAAAGCGTTCCTGGGCATCCTGGATGACCGACTGATAGGAATAAATCCGAAAAATAAGTCGACAGACCATTGGTGCATATCATTTAGCATTGTCTAGAAGATCATCGATCAAGGCTCACACTCTTGTAAACTTTAATCTAGTTATTTTACGGTGCAATATGGCATGTGTAAACTATATTTGTTTTAGTCAACCTCAATACCATTCCCCAACCAAGAGAGATTGTGATATACTCCTACTGTGAAAGAGGTACATAAGATACCAAAATTTTAGTTTCAACGGACGAAGCCCAGAATAACAGCGCGAACGCAAATCATAGCAGCTGAGTACTAGTATATGGCTGTTCTGAACAGGTTTTACCCTACTAGTCACTAATTCATGTTCCTGTTCTAGAGCAGACTTAGAACGTTCATTTTCCGAGTAATATAAAGGAAATCGGTGGGTCAATGTCATTCGCTCTAGCGAAAATGCATAAGCAATCGATGAAGCAAGATTTATTGTAGATAATTCTTTTCAAAATCCACCACATTTTTCATTTCATTGATTAGTGCCTTGTGCTGAGTCACTCTGTGAGATATATCGTGCTGTTGAGTGAGTGAGTGAGTGAGTAGGATTTAACGTCGTTTTCAACATTGTTTCAGTCATATCACGACGGTGCCTACATGTGCCAGAACACGAGAGTGTCCACAGTTCCTATTATTCTGGACACCGATCAGCCCAGTCAGTACAGCACCCGGTCACCCATCCAAGTATTGACCGAGCTCAACGCTGCTTAACTTCGGTGATCTGACGAGAACCGGTGTGCCCAACGTGATGCGCCGTACCTCGTGCTGTTGAGTAGGGGTATACTGTTGGATATATGGGGATGCTAGAGAGATCGCATTCTAAAATAGTGCAGAGATTCACAGGTTCAATTCGACATTGAAACATAATTTTTGTTTTGTTACGTTATCCATTGTCTGTCTCTGTAAAATTCACAGACATAATATAATGAAGCAACAGACAGATAAACAGCCCTATATAATGTATAAACTGAATATCCTGTTTTTCTCAACTTATATAGTACAGTCATTAAATATTCGTGTCAGAAAGCATGAAGGGTCTAGTGACATGCATTTATGCATACCATAGAGGTGGGATATGCCATTACTTTTGCATAGATTTCAACCTTAGTGATACTTTGCGAAGGCATGGTGAACGATATCAAGCAGGACCCTCGAATAGAATTAGATAACTAATCTTACATATCATGTATGTCAAACCCTGGATGACTCCTCGTAATTTTGTTATGGTTTCGTGGCAGTTTTTATTATGCTGCACTTTTCCGTGATGAACAGTCACCTGATGTTGAACCTTCGTTTTCCTATCTACTTTTTTATGATATTTACCACCCCTACTCACAATGCCTACCTGCTGTGCATTTAATGCCGTTCTCATATATACCATGATATTTCGGGATTCCGAAAATGCGCCAAGAGAACTATATAGCAGGATTCTATACTCATTGAAGCAGCTCGTAAAGGTGATTTATTGTATGAATGGTGACCACTTTGTTTTTTCAAATTTCGATGTTTTCCTGTAACACTGTTCACTAAGACTTCTGTTATGTTAAACCTGAAATTTTTTCAGTACATTGCCATCGAGATACCTTATTCTGGAATTAGTGACTATCCTTTTTGTAAAGTATTCAACTGAACTGACTATAGGTGAAAATGAATGTATATTATGAGATTATTATGACATCATGATGACTTCATGTCTCAAAGATTCCGGCAAGTACTTTATTTCGATAGGCCACCGAGGCATCTTTCCAACCATATACAGTTTGTTACAGCAGTCGTGGATTTGACGATGTTAAAAGGACGAAGTGTATCCCAACCCCTAAATCCAACGTTATTGAGGGTACCTATCTTTGTGATGTCATGATTTTTTGTCACTAAGCTTCTTCACCATTTTTTTGGAAATGACTCCAGTATGATAAGATATGATGCCAGATAGTTTTGGTCCATAATTATGTTCCCTTCTGGAAAAAAGGTCAAATAGATTAGTGACGGTCAATCCCTCCTTCTCCCCCGTTCCCCGGACCGATATGGGTAAAAATGAGGTGATTGTGACGTCGAAATTTTTTCAATTGTTTTGTATTATTTTAATTCTCTAGTCAAAAACATGGACTTTACTTTGATATATAACATCGCTCGTTTTCATTTAACCAGTTAAGTACAAATTATCACATTTTCCCCTACCCCCATATATTTTCACAAAATTAGTATCATCGCCGCTCGCGGCAAAATCGCTGTAGCTACTTTATACCCACACGGATTTTTGGTCTGCCATCACTGGAATGACCCGCATACCCTATCCTTTCATACTGTTGTCGTAGAAATAGGTGCGCCCCGCCTAGCAACACCTAGCACGATATAGGCCTAAAATATCCCCCATTAAAATCTTCCCTCCAACCAGCCCGAATTCAATATATGCGTCTTGTTCGTTCTAAATCTCAACCCAGTCTGACGATCTCAGAGCATGCACCGGAGATTTCCGAAGTTCTAGCCTCGGGCCAAAACCGGTTTAGAGCAGTTGCCTCGGAAGTAACCCGGATGAGGCAATCGACTGACATGTACGATCTATTTCACTATACCAGGGATTAACATTAACGAGCGTATAAAGCTATCTCTACAACACCCCTCCCCGTTTTCTTTTTGGCGAGAGTCTTACTTCGCCTAGCTAGAACCCTTTCTGTCGCAAGCAACCACTGTTCTAGCGCTGCCAATAATTACTAAAACGCGAGACAAAGACGTGAATTCTCCATGTTATATCACATGTGTCAAAATCCGTAACATGCAGTGTACAAAAATACACTCTCTAAAAATACCCAACTTCAATAAAATGGTAAACCATCCCACTAGTGCAGTCTTATTACCAGACTGTCTATAATTGCACCCAAACCCACTAAAAATCTCGTTCAAATGGTCAGTCTCATGGGACCGATCACTTTATTTCTCAAAAATATAATCGGCGGGCCAGCCTACCAGCTTTACGGCCCAAATAAATAAAATCGGCCGCATGGGACTGCTCACTTTAATTCTTAAAAATATACTCTGCAGGCCAGCCTACCAGCTACATGACCGCAATAAATACGAGAACATTATCCAAACCAGGACTGGTATCTAGACTATAAATTGGCAGGCCAGCCTACCAGCTACATGGCCGCAATAAGCACCAATCCGTCATACAATCCACTACTGGAACAAGCCTCTACTAGCTGTCCAGACTATATTGAGCTCCCCATTCTCCCTCCCCTAATAATTTCAAGGCTCGCATTCGTCAGCAGCCAACAATTTCGAGTGGAAGGGCCCTTCCAGGGCGTACGCACGAAGAGTCAGAAACGTGTGTGCGCACTACACGCCACTGATCCCAATGTACATACGCTCTCGCAAACGGCTACCCACCAGAGAGACTGTTTGCAGAGGAAACATAATTGCTACACCTCCACAGATATCAAGCTCACACTCACAAAATCGTTGAGCTCATAACTAGAACAGGGTTGAGACTATAATCAAATAATGACGCATGTATTCACTCCGAGTGGTAGCTATCCTGCCCCACCGGATTCACAATAAATCATAACACACAGAGCAAGATGGCGGATAGACAACTCTCACCATGGGTCCATGGCGAAGACATGGGGAGAGAGAAGGACCGGTACTCTTCTCCTTTAACCCCAAGCCTCCGACATGGCTAACCACACTAACTATTATCGTACCATATCTTCTCCATGTCACTCCATATATTAACTTCATCACATAAACGTGTCACATAGCTTATCACACACAGAAAACCCCACAAAGAACACACAGTTATACAATCTCAATAGAAGTCACATAGAAACGCGAGTGACGCGTATATATACCACACAGAATCTTCACACACAGAAATTATCTAATCACACAGCAACCATCGAACCCAGGCGTCCAGCACCCGGTTCCCTCACACAGATTACATCAACACCTAGTTCATCACAACGCATAATATACTCCCATAACACACTACACGTATAACGCCGCAGCAAACATCACAATTTCCAAACAACATCCAACTTCCGACTACACACCAGAGTTCTCCAACACACACCAATAGTTCCAAAATACACATTACATTACAGAACACACTACGAACGATTTGGGTCTAGAATTTTATGTATTTTTTTTCTTGAATTCCACAATGCCTCAAAAAACATCCTGTACAACAAAACCAAATCAACCCCCAAATAGGATAATTTCACACAGAAAATCAACACCAAATACAATATATCCATCACTGCATACACGTGATGGTACACATCCATATATCTCCACCAAGCTGACACTATACTACATCGCTTCAGACGCATACACAAAATGCGTCACCAATGGCCCATCAACTAACTTCACCATTTATTAGTTACTGGCAGAGCGAAATGGAGTCCACATGGAACAAGTCACCATTCCATAAAAATTCAAACTGCAAAAACCTTGGTGTCTCCAGTAACCAAGGTTTTATCCCTAAAATCCACAACACATCCATAGGCTGATAGGAAATCGAAGCCTAGCAACAGGTCGTCAACCAAGGGTGCCACCACTATATTTCCAGTACAGTGAAAATCGGAGATGGATAACGGGACATGCCGAACTAGCATTCCCATACTGGTCATTCCTCGAAAGGCACCAGTCAACCGAATAGGCGAAGACGATGTTCACTCATGACGGTGACTTGGGCGGCTGTGTCTACCACAGCAGTCACCGGCACAGACCCAACCTTAACTGGAATGGACATCGCCCACCCCTGGGAACGAGACAGATTAACATCTCTGACTGCTGCAGTAAGTTCAGTAACACCTGCCTCGTCTCCCGTGGACGACCCCACCCCGTCATTTGCAGTTGCTAATTCAGCCCACCCATCTAAATCATGTCTAGTAGGACAAAAACGGCTTATGTGGCCAGGTTTACGGCACGAGTAACAGAGTCGCGGTGGACGGAAGGGTCGCGATGACCGACGGCGAGGGGACCTCTTATTTATCCCTTCCCCTTCTGCCTTACAAGCATCAGGAAAAGCCTCCCCCACTGAATCAACATTAACAGTTCTACATGTAACCGTCTGAAAATCCAACTCCCTCAGATTATATCGTGAGGAGTTCACATAACGCAAGGCTTCTGAGATTGTTGTGGGGCTCTTTTCCATAGCAAATCTCACAGCCAGTATTTCCCTGCATCCCCTGAGAAAATGTTCCACCGCTACCGACTCAATAACCTTTTCCGGTGCATTCGGATACCCGTCCCTTGCCAACCTAGCGCATCTAAAAGCAAACTCCTCTAAAGTGTCCTCCGGACCCTGCTCTTCCGCCTGCAAACGCTGCCTAACTACACGCGGAGGTTCCCTGCTATTATAATGGCATTCCATTGCTTTGAGGAGCATATCAAACGAGGTTTTGACGGCCTCCGATTGATAGCTGTAAAACACCATGGCATCGCCATGAATACAGTCGGTTAATTTCTTAAGACACTGGTCTTTATTCCACTGTCTACTTTCAGCTTCCAACTTAAATTTAACCCTAAATGGAACCCAGTCCCCTCGAGCTCTGGTCCCTGAAAACACTAAAGTCTTGGGAAGCCGGGGACTTTGGCTACGGTAGCGTTCTCGGGATACATGTCGTTCGGTTGATCTCGATCTGGACGAGCATTCGCTACATTTACTAGGAGAGGCCTCAACCTCCCCCTCTGTATCAGTAGCGGACACATCGGCCAGATTCCCATTATCTATATTCCCTTGGAGATATTGCCCCCCTACCATAGCATTGTCTAAAAACAATCCATTCCGATTTACTGGGCATTGGAAGTTCGGAGCTGAAGTGTGGCCACTGAGCGGTAACTGATTGACATCCCTAGTGTCGTCTGGAAACGCCAGACCAGCGTCCAGTCCTATTGTCCCATTTAGATCTATTGGACATGGGGGGTCGGGAAGTGCAGCTGATGCATTCACTTGAACATGTGGTTCATTTTGTTGAACAGGGGCTGCATTCAACTGATTTGTAGTCTCTCCCCCACCCTCAATCAATTGTTCATGTCTATTATTCAGAACAATATGTGTTGGATCCGCCTGACCAGCGTCCCCCGTTGTCTGTCCAGGCGTCGCATGTGATGAAATCTTGCTTGGGGCACAAAGCAATGTAACAACAGTTCTCATATCTAAACCTACTTCTTCCATCTTATCATCAACTTGCTTCACCTTACCACCAACTTGACCTATTTGAGTATTTACTTTTTAACATCCACTTGTCCTACGTTAGTATCCACTTGGGTCAATTGGCGTCCATAATTATCTATCTTTTCATCCAATTGTCCCAAATGAATCTCATATTCCTTGATATTATCATGCAACTGGTCCATTTCTACATCCAATGCATCTACATGGCCCGTTATTCCAACTTTCCATAATCCAATGATTTCTTCAAAACGACGGTCAACTAAAGCATTAATGTATTCCGGACTTCCCGACAAGTCTAAACCTATAATCTGCCCCTCTAGCACTAGATCGGCTATATGCCCGGCACTAAACTGAGTCGCCTGCATAAAATGCTTAAAACTAAGCAACCTGCCCTCTTCCTGCAAGGCTACCACACGTGCACTTCGACTCCTCCCCACCCCTTTCAATTTTTGCAGTGCTTCCTCTGTAGCCACTGACACATCAATGGGCCCTAAATCTGCCATGTTAACAAAAGTGGAACGATATACGGTATATGCAAACAAGTCCAAAAAAAAATAAGGAATACCCAATCAAAATCTAGTCAAATAAATTCAAATATATCAAAGACTTTCAGTGAGTTTCCTCCTAGAAACCCACTGAAGCAAATGAAAGACAGCCCACACTGGTATGTCCACTACAAAACATCAAATCTTACACCAAAATAAATAGCAGTGCCAACTCCTCATACTCAGTGAATGAAAAAATATTTAAACATATGCATGCTCAAAATAATGAAACACTTAATTGAACCTAATGC
>JAVTVY010043081.1:0-18824 GCA_036873755.1 Hanleya hanleyi | reverse complement strand
TTACGAACAGGCCTTTGCATACAGGGAGATCCTTGGTCGACCTTAAGTCAGGGGAGAGCGAATAACTGGCTGAGCTTAGAGGGTCGCCAAGTCCACACCACTCTCAGTCCGCAAGCTTCTTGGGTCAAGTCACCATACTTGGAGTGATGAACGATGCGTTGGAAATGACCGTGCTTGCTCCCTGGGTCCTGCTACACATTCGTCAACTCTCTGTACTTGCATCACTAATGTTGACTCTAGGTCTGGAGCGGGTGTCTTTTGAGTTGAAAGCACAGAGGACCCAGCTGAGATCATCTAGAAGGAAGTCAGTTTCTGAAGAACAGAAGCAAATTTCAGTTAGGAGTACACCCTATCCCGGTGTTAGGCCTTCATTGGTGATTATAGAATCCACGGCCGGTCAAACTGACTTATTTCTACCTTCTGAGATGCCTATTATCATATAATATATGTAATAATAATAATATGACTGAGATGAGATGAGATGAGTTGATACAGCAAGATGGCTGTCTTGCTGCTATGGTGACAATTTGCCGCCCCCCCCTCTTTTTCTGAAATTACTCACAATGTGCTGGGTAGCCACAGTGGCCCAAGCGTGGTCACACTATTGATTGCACTGTCATATCCCTCAGACAGATATTAGTGAACGTGGAGTTAATTATTCAGGCATAAGACAGGATAATGTCATGGAGGGGTCCGTTCTTCCATACAGGCCATGACGCAGCGATGGCATGAATCACATTAGAAGAAGCAGAAGACAGTAGTGGGGCGTCAATGGTATATCTACCTTCTGCCAATTGATAAGACTATTTTATGGTCTTCAACTACGCGGCTTTTTTTTTTTTTTTTTTTAAATGTCAAGCCTTGCTGACAGGCGAAGGGACAGAATAACCGTAGCCGAGAGCCGTGAAAGGATCGGTACGAGTAAGATAGTGGCGGATGGCTCGAACAGGACATAGCAGAAGATCGTCCTCGAGGCCATGTACAAAGTCTGACAACACAGGAATGGAGTACGGCGTTGAGCGCACGGACCTGAACAAACAGACTCATTTTTGGCGATAAATTCAGGAATGGGCCGAAAAGAAATGCATGACCGATCCGCTATCCAGAACATAGAAGATCTTTCAAGATCATGAAGTATAGACAGTCTGGACGCCAAAGCAAACGCCGCCACGACGGCCGTCTTATAAGACACAGTTTTATAGACGCGTACTCGAAGGGTTCAAAAAGGTGGTATAATCAGAGCACACAGAACCACACCGATATCTCATTTCGGTAACAGTTGGCGAGTACAACGCGACTGTAATGCGAAGGCGTGAATAAGAGCAGAGATATTATCGTTAAGGCTAATGTCGGAACCCAAGGTAAGACGTAACACCCTATTCAATTCATGCCAGAGCAGATCGACAGCCTTCCATGGTGCTAATATGAAACTCCCTATCCTGGTGAAGGTGAAGGATGAAGTCAATTACGAGGGCAATAGAGTCGGGAACGATCACGTCCTCGGCACCAGGACAAATATAGGAACGTAGTGAGTAAGATCCTACATATAATAAACAACCTTAAGGTTGACGACAGAACCATAATGTCAAAGTCTAACCATTGGTGTAACGGTTAATATAGGAATAAAGTACTTGATGGAGAAAGTCGGAAAAACTGTCCCACAAGTACACCACGAAGACATTGTGTTGATCAAGCACAATCCTAAGGTAAATGGATCTCAACATAATGTTAGTGTGATAAAGTCAACATGGCTCTGTGTTAACACTGTGCTGAATTCAATTAAAGGCGACTAGTCCGTCATTCACAATCCCGCCGTCGTCCTCAGAGAATATCCATGTCCATAATCCAAAGACCTATTCCATATAACAGTATTTAACCAAATACTGTTGATTCCAATACAATTTTGATATTCTGAACTCCAGACTGGAAACAGCAAGGTCTGGACAGAACTCTCTTCGTAGAGTAAAGACGAACCTAAGTAAATCACATTGTGAAAAACCTGAGAGGAATTGATACAAGTGGAAAGTTGACGCCAAACGAACGGACTTCCCCTCCCACCGACGATCGACGATGGAGAATCAAAGGAAGTGCCGATGAATGGATATAAAATATGCAACTCGCAAATGAAGAAATGACGTGACAAACGACGTTATGGCGTACCGGAAACGTCTACCGATGTAATAGAATGACGCACAGGCGTATGAGAGACACATGACGGTGTAATGAACATGTCGTCAAGGTGTAATAGGAAAGCGTAATGTGAAAAATGCGAGAAACGTTGTATATGATAAACAACGTAGTGATTTCCTCATTCACAACAACTTAATGTATATACATGCTCATCATGGGGCAGGATACAACTTATAAAAGCACACGACGTAACAGAAGGGCGTTGCAAACAGTAACCCCGAAGTCGATTATAATAATTTTCCTTCTCTTTAAACGCAGTAGAGATGAACATATTAAATGTTTGTAGCGTTAATCACCAAATGTAAGCTCAATGAGATAAATGGGATTATGGATCTTTGTGTCGGTGAACACGAGTAATGTATCAATGAACATGGTTACATTATGACCTCTCCCGATGTAATTTGTCTCCTGTACATGAAAATTCAGTACTGGAGTTTTATATGGAGAGAATATAAAACATTTACAACAATGTTACTATTAATAACCAAATAGTCACACAACCGACATCCAGAACAAAGATTTTCCAGGTAACCAAGAAAGATCCTTAAAGAATTTTAAATTCCCGAAGAGAGGAAAATACATTTAAGTCTCTCGCCGGCAGGAAAATGAGGTTATTCAAAAATTTATAATTTGAAATGACCTAGCACGAACAATTTGTCGAGAAGAACAGTAGGAACATTACTCAAAAAAGCAGTTTGATGCTCTAGTAGACTGTACCGGTAATACATACCTGGTAGAAAGAACCATAGAAGACTTCAAGACTCACGTGTCACTAGGCTTGATCCTTGGCCGGCCAATACCTTCCCACTCACGCTAGTAATTTTAAATTTTCTCAAATGGAAGAAATTAAAATTAATGCATAACTCCATCTGAATAATAAGCGTAATACAGTATACAGATGGAACCAACATGGTGTGAAATAAAACAAGCAATGTAATAATCAGACAATTGTGTTTCAAGAAAATCACACTTTCACATAGTGGGTGAATAGGTTTACTCACTCACGTAAACCAGCATAAGTGGGTGAATAGGTTTACTCACTCACGTAAACCAGCACGTGATCTCATTGTTGTTCGACCCACCCTTAATTACATAGAGAGATCAGTAAAGAAGCTCATTAAGATGCGACACAGGGTCGAAGTAAATAGGGTTGAGTTGTGATTACGTAACACAAATGCAACAATCATGCTTCATATTCAAGTCAGCATGAAAGACATAAAACCTCTGTAAGGTCTCTCTTGAATACAGGATATCAAAATCATACGTAATAAAACTTGATATCACAAGAGATTACATTTTGGTAGGACCAAGGAACTGAATGTATGAAAGTGAACCCACCAAAACTGCAAGTCCGAACAGACGCAACAACAACAACATGAAAATTTGACGGCTGCAAATAAAGTATCCGATCTCACCGGCGGGAAGAAACGAAAAACCCCCGCCGATGAGATACAATTCACAACCCTACCTGAGATATACACAACTCAATGCATAAAATTCATGAATCAACGAAACCAAAGCTGATCGTTTATTGTAGAGATCACCATCGGCCTTCAAATCTCAGTACTAAACGGCAGACTTACAGAAAATGCCGGGAAGTAAGTACGAATCTGTCACAAATTGAGCAATAAAAAACGAGGTCGCGAGAGCCCGTAAAAACCCACACCAAACACAGCGGGTCGAACTCATTGTTCGTGTGAAGACGTGATATTGAATACACATTGTCTCCATCACGCAGGACTGTGTTATCAGATAAGCCCGATATTAATATTGACTTTAGAAAATATATCGGGTAATAATTTCAAGATATAAGAATTTTGAAAACTCCGACAAGAGCCAATTTATTTCGCGACGTACGTCCGAAGACAATAAACACATGGCAGATGGAAAAACAGACCATGTGAAGTCTACAAATTTGCCCAAACAACATTTTGACAAGACAGAAATGTGGAAGAAAACTATCCCCAAAATATTAATTTAATCACCATCGAACCTTTGACAAAAATGACATAGGTGAGACAACATACGGCGAGGAAGTATTCCTTCGTCTGACATTTAATACGAGGATTATTCGAAGTAGACGGCATATCCGGCAGCAACGCTAAAAGCGCATCCAAATTATCCGAAAAACCATCATTGACGTATGTTCCTAACTTTACACTGAAGAAAAAGGAATCACAGATGAACTCGACGAGACCGGTGTAGGAGAACGTCGAGTCGAAGTACGAGAACGGCATACCGGAGAACGGGAGGGCCGAAAAATAGAACTAGAATTCCCGGTCTAATTCTCACCGATTTGTAAGCAGTATGCACTATTTTAATAAGCAATAATCGTCGACAGATTGGATATTTAACGATGGAAATTGATTGAAATATCAAACATTTATAAACAATGTTTCTATCTGTTACCAAATCAACCTGTCTCAATCCACCATTATATCAGTTTGACCTCATGCCCGATAATAGTCTAGTTGATAATATTTGATGAGATGAAAATAATGGTTTGTCTTTTAGATCATCACTTGTGAACATCCTCGTCAATGTGAATACTTTCAGTATATTTCCAATACAAATTAAACATTTATAAACAATGTTTCTATTTGTTACCCAAACTCAATCCTAAAATTGAAGTCCCGTAACATGTCATTTCGTTATTATAGAATCGCTGATTCATCGATAAACAAAACCGCAAGAGCAATTTTGACACTCAATGGTAGGTCTGAATAACCCACCATAAATGAATTAACCCACAAAGGAGAAACGGACAAGACACGTTTATTCCGTTTAGGTAACGGAGTGTGAAAACAAAAGACAAAGGAGAGGTCGAGCATAATATGCGAACCCACTGCATTTCATTGTCCGACGAGAACAATGGACTGCTAGGGCACGACAGGTTAGAGAAGTCTTTGTCAAAGTAGACAAAGGAACCGGTTTGACTGCATACATAACCAAACCTATACATGCAGGCTGTCTAACTAGACGTACAACCGTCCCGCTAGTATATTTATAGAGGCGGGCGAGTTCAGATTACTAAAACCATGGGAAACATTTATATAATTGCAACGATAACTTCGTTAGCTTTCAGGTCAATTACAAGCAATTCCCAACAGACGTCTGTCGACTTCCGAAAGAAAACGGGTCGCCAGACGCCTGCAAAGGTAAGCCCGACCAGCCTGGGTGAAATTTCCCCACGCTAACGGGTCTCTAATATACACTCGGCGAACTTCGCCGATAACACAACTCTTTACAAGAAAACCAAACCGTGTGGGCGTCCAAACTGGACCACCATTTCACACACGAATTACATGCATTAGATATCGGAATCTCAGACATAACTAATGAAAGAATTTCCGACAATAATGAAAGAATTTCCGACAAGAAATAACACAAGTCAAAACCGATAAGGATACTGAGGGTCGTTACAACAACAACCCAGGTTGTATAAACACTTCCTTCCTGATGTGTACTGGTCGAGGTACAACAGAGAATAGAGGACGAGTATGGCTGCTGCAGAGCTTATATAAGGTAATCCTGCTGGAATGGGATGGGAGAGTTCTCCTAGGGGCGGACAACTCTCCGCCTAGGGGAGCTAACTTTTAGTTTTAACTTCCGTTTTCTACGTTGTATCATCTTCCTGACGGAGATTGATGGCATAGAATTGAAACAGGTTTAAGATTTGGGAATCAAATCCGTACTTTTTGGTCAATTCTGGTTGTGCATGAATTTTGCACAGTGGGTTATCTCCCTTTGATACATATTTCAAAAAATGTTTTAGGCTACATATACTGGAATTGTTTGCAATAACATCCACCTATTGACAAATAACACAAGGCAATGGCAGTCCTGTTTTACAAAGTGAAAATATGAACAAGACAGATACTTTCTCAGCGATTTTTTAAAGAATTTATTCAAATATTGGGGTTGCATGGTTCCATACATGTATATTACTCGCCATGCCACCACATCGCACAGGGAAAGGTATAGAATAATTTTAATACATTGAGAAATATTAGAACATTTCATCGAGTCTTCTTTTTTCACGGGGCGATGTAGGCCCGCAGGGACTAATGGTCCAGTATTGTAGTCGGGAAAAATTGAGCAACGGCTCTGTGTCTTGCGAACACAGCAAAAGATAGAGTTCTTACACGACAAGAAAGAGGTCTGAAACTTCCTTCTTTAGATTGTCCATGTTTCTTTGTTTTTAATGTTCGTGTATAGTTGCAGATCTGATATGTTTAAGTTACGTTTCCATTTATCTAATTTTATGTGTGTTTTCGTTCGTTTTCCAGTGGCACTACTTTCGTGCTCAAAATTTGTTGTCTGCTAAACCACAGATTTTGAGAGGCGCATGTGGAGTGATTTTGTGGGACTAACTCATTCTCATTAGAAAGCGTGTTTGGGCAGTAATTTAGTATTAAATAATACCAGTAAAAGTGTACTTCATTGTAGAAAACAATGGGATATTTCACTTTGCCTGTATTCATTTACATTTTCATGAAATATGTGTGTCGAGTTACAGTTTGGAATTTTCGTCATTTAAGCTTACCCCTCAAGACCCTCTGCATTATTTTTTTATGGTAAGTTTCTAAAATCCAGTGGTGGTCAAATCATATATGTAATAATTTCCCTGTATTCAGAAATATTTTCTTTTCATTCTACTTCTGAAATATTCATGGAATGTTGCACGCATTTCCCCCTGATCTACAGAAAGAGCTCTGCATATCACAGAATGCTGTGTTTGAAATTGTAAGGTGACAGGGGAGATAATCAAATAGAACTGTAATATACTAGGAGTGTGGTGGCATGTATAATATGCCATGAGAGGATGCATCCCAGCATAGCTCCAGTCCATCTAACCATGAGGATTTTACAATGTATCTCAATACTCATTTTTACCCCTCAGCCAATTTTGGCCATGGGGTATTGTCGTCTTGTACGTCCGTCTGTTCGTACGTCCGTAAGTGAGCGAGATAGACGGAAAATGGTTCCACTGAAGAATTACAAATTTGGTATGCTTATTTACCTAGTCATTGGGTGGAAACCTTGGCGGCCATCTTTAATTTTATGCAAAATGGATAATGATCCATATCTCGGAAACCATCCGTGGAATTATTTTCTAACAACCTATTTTACATTTAAATAGCCCCGTTTCAGTGCCTAAGGCTCTAGTTCCCTTTATTTATCTTAAGTAGACCTAGTTTCATTTCTATGGCCTGAAAAATAATGAAACTAATGCATATCTGCCCCCTTCCTCTTCTTCCCCCCCCCCCCGAACACTTTTTCGGAGGGACTTGGGCATCCATCGGATTGAAGTTGCAGAAATCCAACACACAAACCAAAACCAAATTCCATTAGGGTAGTGTCAATATAAAGCAGGGTGATGGGGGCGTTTAAGTTGGGGGAGGTGGGTGAGCACTTGATATACATGTGTTGAAAAAACAAAAGAACCATGTCAGAAATACACTCCAATCCAAAGACGCTCATTTTCCTGTTACTCAATCCCTTGTAGTATATGGGGTATATACGAGGGGGTGGGGTTCATTATTTTTTCAGGCTACAGAAATAGACATGTTATTTTTTTTTTAGAAAATACACTCTAAAATGCTCCATTGCAAATTACTCTCATGAAACTGACCCATGGCCTTATTTGTACAGGAAGGTCTACCTTTTCGATTGCTTTTGCTACTAGATTCTGCAACTTGAGTCTCCCTGCATGTCTATTGTTGTCCACTGGTATGTTGATTTACCTATTTCCCCCTGTCATCAAGTTTGCTGTCTCTCCACAGAATCAAACTTATTTATCCATATGAATTCACAACATACCAGTATGCAACACCTGGATGAATGCAAGTACCATACATACCATGTTTAGCAGATGGTACTGCATCTCATTTAAAACCTGTTGTGTGGTGAAGGGGGAGGAGGTACATTCATCTTTGATCTTGCTCAAGATGGGTATTGGCTATAAAGACAAACACTATTGAGAAAATCTCACATCCTTGAATGTGGACATATTTTCATCTGTCTTATGAGCATCATTCAAATATTATCCAACTTTTGACCATATGGACAACAGTCAATATACCGGTACATGTGGCAACAAATTAAAAAAACAAACCAGTGATACCAAGAATATCGATTACAGCAATTCCCCCTCACACCATGATTTTGAGGTATACATACAAAGTCATCATAATTCATATCGTACTGCACATATAGCTTGTACATTTGAATATCATTTCTGATTTTTTAGACACAGTGAGTTTTGCGTTTGACTTTTCAACATCAAAACCAATTCATAACCTGGAATGGGAAATATTGCAGCAGACAATAAATATTTATGGATGGACAGCAGGGCTTTAGATTAGGCCCTACCAAATTAGGATTTGCCCAAATTAGCGAAAAAAACTTCTGAAATTTTTTTTTCAAAAAACTGTTTTTTTATTATTGTTTTAGCATTTTTCTTGCATGGAGAATAAATTTATGTTCATGGAAATTCCTAATCAAGTAAGCCCCATGTTTGAGTCAAAGCCCACCCATTTTTCCAGAATTCAGGCATTTCCCTGCCAAAAGTATTTTGCTGTGCCGAATAAAAGGTGTGTCCTAGAGTGCCAAATAGAAGGTGTGCCCAAATTATGGTAATTTAAAGCTCTGAAACAAACTTTTGCATTGTATGACCTCGTGTAACAATCACAATAACAGGAATATAAGCAGTTATTGAATAATCAGAGCTGATTGCATGAGGTACATGAGATGTCCTCAGGAACATTTATGCCACACAATGCACAGAGTCATTGGCTGGTAGCAAGGCAGCAACAACAAGTAGATTTTGCAGTCTATCAATAACATTTATAATACTTCTGGAAGTAGGGCTATCCTTCCACCTGAATAGGCCCGGGACTGAGTCATATGTATGGAAGACCTAATTTGGCACACTTGTTTTTGAGACAAATTCACAGACAGAGTCTATTATTTTTCGTGACTTTGTCACTCTCACTGTCCCATTATACCCTTCAGCGAAAAGGTCTTCAATTCCCCTCCTGCCATTTCTGATATATGACAACCTCACATGCTGGTAAGTCAGTCCACTCCCAGCCATCTTGTTTGCCATTTGACAGGTCAACACCTTATTATCCATCATCATTTTCAGGCTTGGTAAGTTTTGTTGCACTCGTAAAGAGCAGGTGTGATGGTCAACAATATACTGCACTGTGAATGAAGCTTGTTCTTTCATTCTGACGTCAGTGTCCACATATGTCACCAGTTTTTGAAGTGACATAACATCTTCTAGGGCATCATGGGCATCATAACACATGTCCATAATGTTGCGTCCTAATGCTTGCTGCGAGTATGAGATCTGACCAGGGTGAGTAAGCTTGAAAAGTTTTAGTGTATCAACAAATCCTTCGACCTTACTGGCAAACATGTCGACTTTGTCACAAGCTGCCAGGGCATTCATTAGTAGGGGACAGTCATATGTCTGGATATTATGTCCCAGAAGAACATTATGCAGGGTCTTCCCTAGAAACTGTATCAACTGTAGCAGCCCATCATAAATAGATGGTGAGGGTGTTGACTGGATCGTTGTTGTGGAACAGCCTACCACCAAACAGCCTGATACCAGTCACTTCTGAGGCTTTTGGGGTAATTGGAATCTTGGGCATGATATAGCAAGAAAAGCGCTCCTCCCCTCGGACAGCAGCCACTTGAGTTATGTGGGAAGTTCTTGCTAGGAAGGAAACAGAAAAGACCAGATTTTGATTATTTTTATAAGGCAGAGCCACAAAAACACTGCACATACTCCCTTTAACCAAATGTGGCATGTTTTATCTTCACGACAGACCTAAAGTTTTGTCACAATATGGTTATGTCATAGCTCTATAAAGCAACCTGACCTATATTCGGAGACTCGAACAGAAGTTCCTCTATTTCATCTCTTAACATGAGGCACCAGAGGTGCTACAACTCTTCAGCCCCTTAACAGTCTCGCCCAAACAACATCTCGTGGCATGGTATATACATACCAAATTTGAAAAGCATCCGATGAAAGGTTCTCAAGACATTGCATGGAAATGCATATAGGGGTTTACCACGAGGTGGGCCACCTATTTGCAAAAGTGGTCGAAAATGCAATCCCAGGCGACACATCATGGCATGGTATATGCATACCAAATTTGAGAATAATCTGGTGAACGGTGCTCAAGTTATTGCTCGGAAACGAATTTCAGACAGGCGAACAGATTGATGCACGGACGGACAGGCGGATGGACAATCGGAATCCAGTATACCCCCTTTCTATGCACAAGGGTACTTTGGTAAATTGGTAAAGCTCTGATGTTATTGTGACCTGGCCTGAAACTAAATGTTGGATGGGGCTTTTGTCCATTGGGGCTTTTGTCCAAATCCCAAAGAGAACGCTGTATTGTTCTCATATTGTTCATCTTCATAGAATAGCTATCATTTATTATTGGGGGCGTGGGCACATTAATATATCTTGAAGTTTAATACATTTATTCAGAAGATAGTTTTATTATTATGGTTTTATTCAGTGTATCATCCAAGAACGAAGGCTCCATATACTATAAATGTAGGAAAGGAAAATTCGGCCCCACCCCACCCCACACAGGTGGCACAATTACCTACAGGTGGCACCATCTATATAGGCCTATCAGGATGATACGAAGCTGCACATCTGAAAACCTCTCGCTCTGGGGCAACTGAGGCTTGGTTAACTTATGACAATCATCTCTAGTCAATCTTTGGTGCTACATACATAAATGTAGTCTTGAAATGTGTTTTAATTGGCGAGTTATAAAGTTATATTTTAATAGCTCGACATGCCCTGATAGTTGGCATTCCTAATTCGTTCAGTAAACAGCTGCCATAGCGACCATATAAATTATCTGAATGAGTTCATTTTCGATAGGCTTGTGGCTCTTGACTAGGTAAGCAACTCTTGACTGAAATAAAAATAAAATAAATAAAATAGAATAAAACTTGAACTCATTCAGATAATTTATATGCTTGCTATGGCAACAATCCATTTTTTAGGATCAAGTTTTATTCTTATTTATTTCATTTTTATTTCAGTCAAGAGTTGCTTACCTAGTCAAGAGCCACAAGTCTATTGAAAATGAACTCATTCAGATAATTTATATGGTTGCTATGGCAACAATCCATTTTTTAGGATCATTTTCGATAGACTTCTGGCTCTTGACTATGTAGGTACCTCTTAACTGATGGACTGAAGAAAAAAATTTTTAATGTATTATGTTGCCATGGCAACCATATATGTACACCAAGATGACTCAATTTTAATAGGGTTCTGGCATGTCTGGGGTATAACGATATGGAAGCGCATAACACGTTTCATGTTCCTGGGACATTCTCTAGGTATCTCGGTAACGATATAACATTTTTGCTGTAACATATGCTGAACATAACAAGGGGCATAATAATATAATATGCAGGATATGCACCTAGTCCTGTTGCCTCCAGATCAAAGAAGATCTCTGTTGTACACTCAAGAGATAGTGGTTCCAATGTAGGTGGTTTATGTGGAGCAGGAATAGCAGCAATGTCCTCATCAGCAACTGGCTTCAGGTCCACCCCAGGAGAGTAGCTGGTGCCCTCCCGAATCTCATTAGAGACCTTACTCTGACATCTAGAAGAGTGAAAAATAAAACTGTATCAGCATTTTGATAGAACTTGTATAGATTCTCTAAAACTTTTTTTAACTTTGTCGATAATGATTTTAAACAAATCATAACTAGATATGTTATGCAGGGACCGCCATGATGGCGGAAACGGCATGTATGTGCTAAGGAAAATAACATTGGTTGCATTTAATTAAGGAAATCTTTAGTAGAAATGCTCAAAATTTATAGGAAAAAGATGTTTACCGAATCTAAATTACCCAAAAGGCTTGCATACATTTATTGTAGTTTGAAACACAAAATCTGTGATTTAGGGATTTCATGCAAATGAGAAGGGGTATGTATTTGGTACAAACTTGAAAGCAATGAAAACTTCCATACCGGGCTGCTTTTTGCTGCAATCTTCTACGCTTGGCTTCTCTTGTGACCGAGATTGCCTTTCTCTTCCGGTGTTGCAAGTCTCGCAGGTGGGATAACTTATGAGTATATATCCCCGGAGAGAGGCCCAGACGTTTATTCACCTGTATAAAAATATACATGAAGATCATATAATAAAGTCTCTGATCTGTATTAGTAGGGATTATCTTCACTGGTACTGTTCGATGTCAACATTATTATTGCATGCTTAGATGTTATGTACAAATTCTACATGGATTCCATAAGAAGTATTTAGAAGTACAATATTTTCTCAATGAAGCTTATGGGCAGTTCAAAGAGGTGAATTATAACAGTGACATAAAGTACCTCTATTACAAAATATTTCTCTTATTATGGAACCTACAAAGAATCCCAAATGGTTAAACAAAAGCCAAACTTTTGCATCCTTCAACACACAAAATTGCGATTTCCTTTTTTTCATGTCACAGTGACCTTGATCTCAATTTTGGTACATTTGTATGTGACACATCATCTTCACCTGATGTATCTACTGACACAGAAAATGTCACTTTACTGATTTCCATATTTTTGGGTCACAGTGAACTTGACCTTTGACCTACATTTTGATACATGACACATCATGCCCCCCTAATGTTTCTACTGACACAAAAAAGTTATTTTTATTGATTTGCTGATTTTGGGATCATAGTAACCTTTGTCATAGATATAGACCAGATGCGAACAGTTGAGTAATTTCCTGTCTTCTAGTCCATTGACTTTTGACCTCTGACATCGACCTCCATTTTGGTATGTGACACATCTCCGCAGGGTATTCACTCACCACAGTAGACAGACAAGCTGAGTAGCTAGCAGGTCCTCGGCCAAGTATCCTGTTTGAGAGCATGCAGCCTCTACGCTTCCAATTTCTCCTTAAATATAACTTGGAAAGTGGATATGTGTATGTGGAAAGAGACGTTTATCTGGAATTGTTGAGACAATTCGAGGAGGTTTGGGAAGCAGTAATGGGTAGTGTAACACTGGAATGTAAGCCTGTAGTTGTATATCTATTTGTGGATGGTGACGTTTATAAATCGATGGGTGGAATTCAAGATATCGCGTTCACAACACAGATGGGTACAATATAAGTGAGTGAAATCCAAGATGGTCAATGGCAGCCATCTTGGATTACATACTACCTCAATGAAAATAAATACCAATGGCTGTCTAACTGATGTGAAGCACCCTCTCAAGTTTGAAGCTGATTGGTCAAATTGTTCTTGAGATATCACGTTCACAAGATCCGAGATGGATGGAATCCAATATGGTCAATGGCAGCCATCTTGGATTACATACCTCAGTGAAAATCAATACCACTGGCCGTCTAATTGATATGAAGCACATTCTCAAGTTTGAAGTTGATTGGTCGAACTGTTCTCGATATATCGCGTTCACAAGATGTGGGATGGACAGAATCTAATATGGTCAATGGCAGCCATCTTGGATTACGTACCTCAGTGAAAATCAATACCAATGGCCGTCTGACTGACGTTAAGAACCTTCCCAAGCTTGAAGTCGATTGGTTGAATTGTTCTCGAGATATCGTGTTCACAAGATCTGGGACTGATGAAATCCAATATAGTCAATGGCAGCCATCTTGGATTATGTACCTCAGTGAAAATCAATAACAATGGCCGTCTGACTGATGTGAAGAACCTTCTCAAGCTTGAAGTCGATTGGTCGAATTGTTCTCAAGATATCGCGTTCACAAGATGTGGGCCGGACGGACGGACGGAAGAACGGACGGACGGCTAGCATTTCCAAGTCCTCCTTGGCGGAGGACAAAAATTGTCCCAGATATAGACAGGATATGGAGGATGGACAGACGGACAGTCACACCACCATGAAATAATACGTCTGCCTTTTTGGCGGGCATATACAAATTAGCAGTTTTCAATGCAGGGGTTATTTTAGACACTTTTCCTTTATATAACTCAATTTCAAAAAGATGAAAAACTCAATTTTTCGGCGCGCCTACGGCGCGCAAAATAAACAACAAAACTCAATTTTTTCGGGTTTTTCATTGCATGCAGTCTGGAAACTCAATTTTTTTTATCTTTTTAGTAGGACACTTACAATAAATAAATTCGCGACAATTTTTCATCGTGAATGAACATGTCAGTAATGTTATGAAGCTCATCAAGCAAAATTGCGTGTCATACATAGCTGCATACAAGTTTGTTTGCTATCCAACTGTGATTGGCCGATTATATTTTGGCTAAAGATGTTAAGTAGAAATACTTCCCTCAGAGATAGCTTCATTTAATTAAAAAATGAGCGCGAATAAAACAAGAGAGTTTTAAAATCTATTTAAAATTTTTTCTATTTGGTCGATTATTTTGGGGGTGGGGAGAGTACTTTAGCTCTGGATTGTGATAGGTCAAAGGTGAAAATATTTTCCCTACAAATAGCTTTAGTTTAAAAAATCTATACTTATAGTCAAGAAATAAAAATTGTCCCTTGTCCATTTCCATGAGTTAAGCAATCCTTGACAAAGTTGGTGGTTGAGTATTGTAAGTGTCTGGGTATTTGTAAGTGACAGGAAAGAAATGAAGAAATAAATGGCAATAAAAATGTTAATAAGAGACGTAAAAAATAAAACAATGGTGGTTGTGAAGTTTTGTGGATTTCACGAAAAAAATCCAATGCTGCTTGGTAAACGCAGATAAATGGCCAAAAATTGCAAATTAAACTCAATATGCACCCTATTTTGTAGTATGTGGTGTGGGACTTGTTTACAAAACATACTGGGGTTTCAGAAATTTCCATCGGGCAGAAATAAAATTATTCATAAAAACATATTTTTGTATGTTATAGCATATGCCCCCGCATGTAGATCCCCAGTTGCGCAGGAGAGAGTGTGGATCTTTTGTTTTTACACCAATCTGCATTGCTCACTTTGTGTATTTATTCCCAAATGGTACATCAGCTGTATTTTGGGGAATGTCTGTTTTGTTCGTTTCTTGTTTCTGGGGAAACGTCTTTCAACGTCACACGCATCCAAGTGAAATGTTAAATGAGAGAGAAAATGCTTGCCCGTTGTCTTGGTTCCGGAGATTGACAGACAGCGTGTCTCGGAGACCAGACTCATAAGCCACAGCAGTATGACAGCAGTGGTTCCCGAGTGGACTAAAAGAGGGGACGTAACTTTGAAATATCAAAATGGCGGAATAGTTCGATCGTCGAAAACGTGGCCGAACAATTTGCTTTGAAATGAGAAACGTTCAGGACAATGTCTTTATCGGACCTACATGTATACGACTGAAATGAGAACAGTTCAAGACCAGACGTCCTTATCGGAGCTATACGATTGAATAATAAAGGTACACAAGTTATCTGTCTGCACATCAGTTACAAATCCTGACTCCCTGAGTGCTTATCTCGACTCGAGTGGCGTGGCTGGTCACACGTTTTTTTTTTCTTTCTCGCGGGGGTTTTGGGGGAGGGGGACGGGATAACAGACGACGAAACTCAGTTTAGATTACTCAGAAACTCAATTTATTTCGTAGAAACTCAATTTTTCGCGCGCCTTCGGCGCGTAAATTCTCAAAATTTTAGAAACTCAATTTTCGGCAATAAAACTCAATTTACAAAATTTTGCAAAAACTCAATTTGTAATTGTTTTTCATCGTGGTTACCACGATGAAAAAAGTGTCTAGAAAAACCCCTGAGGATACAATTCAAAATGCATCATACATGTAAGGAGATCTACGAAGTTATGAGAATTATTATAATATGAACTTCCATTATCTCGGCCTGTCACTTATACCTGTAAAAACATGTACATGTATATGAATGCAATTAACATTGTGCAGATAATTAATGATAGTCCAAACATCGGTATGTGTCACTCTGTAAAAAGGTCACGGACAGAGCCGTACGTGTGAGGAGTGGGGAAACGAGAAGTGCTTCGTGTCATGTAACTGTTTGATGGAAAGGATGTGGTAAACATCTATCACGACCCCAACACCACCACGGAAAGGAGGAAATTAGCCAATGTAGAGAGTACGCTACGACCCGATGTACCGCTACAGGTCAGGGTGGAGCTGTACTCTAAATTAATTGTTTGAATACAATGCCAGCGCCAGTGGGCAATTGTTTTATACAGGTTTTTAATTATTCACAGTTTAACGGTTTTAATAAATGCAAAATATCAGCCAACATGACAAACTTGAGCTTTTTTGAGTTGTCAACATCTATTGAAATGATAAGTAATAATAGAGATGAAATTTTGACTTACAAAAAAAAAAAATCAAAATTTAAAATTAAATGAATCATACAAACATGTACAAAATGTAAAGCTAGGGCTGTAAAAACACTATTTTGTTGTTGTCGTTGCATGCCCAACCTGCATAAAACACATATTCTGCACGATTAAACGTGTTTCGCATCCGCTTCTTTTACTCTACATGATATTAATCCATCAAGAAAACCATTCAGACTGGGGAAACAAAATCTAAACCCCCTTTATACCATGGGCAAGACTTAACAGTAGTGATGAAATCTAACCTTGTACCCACTTCATGTGATGTCACTATTTCCAGTGCACATTTTCATTGCACAAGTAGCAAGTATTGCTTATATGATAACGGCCACTTTATACAGCAGACAACAGCACTTGCTGAGGAAATGAATATACGTTTACATCAAACCACAGAAAAAATGAAAGTTATGACAATTCCTCCAATGATTCAAGCACCCTATTAGAATTCAATCACTCCAAATAGACTATAGATAATAGTGTGGACATGATTCAACCAGTTGTTCCAATAGCTTATTTATCACCCTCTAAAATTACTCAAAAATCATAATTTTGGACCATTTTGTCAACTTCCTGTTACAATAAATTTGATGACCCGATTTTTCGGTGGGAAAATCACTTTCTGCGATTAACTTATTAAAGGGGTTATCTTGCTGGGCTCCTTCTCAAAATTATTTCACACGAAGTTCATAGCATTTTGCTCAATCTCGGAATTTCATATATCAATGGAGGTTTCACACTCCTGACTGTATACAAATTTAAAGGTGAAATGCAAAGGTTTTCATATTTTCTTTTTTATATTCTTCATGGGCCATTTAGTGATTGATATATCAGCCTAACTACTTCATGTGATTTTGTTTGAAATATTTTGTCTCCTGGTAGCTTTTGAAAAGTGCCTCGAAGTTGGTATCTCAAGCCCGGCTGATTTCAGAAATGAAATCCGCATCGCTTATCTGCCCTTCTTTGATGCTGGTTTGTGACGTCACATCAGACCACCTGGCCGGACGTCAATACTTGTAGCGTTCATTCTCCGGGCGGCTGGTCTGACGTGACGTCACAATCAAGGAAAGATAAGCGATGACATTTTGCAAATCTGAATTCAACTGAGCTAGGGGTACCAACTTTTAAAAAGATTCTAGCAGAAAAGATAATTCAAATTAATCCAAGTGAAGTAGATATACTGGTATTTCTATTATCAATCAACCTTTATTAAATGTAAAACGGAGAATTTAAAAACCTTTACATTTCACCTTTAAATGAAGCTTCACAGTCCAACAGCTCAATAAACTCCACAAGTGCTATATATTTACATGATATTAACACATTGAATATTGGGGATAATAATATGTGTAATATACATTCCAAATAACACTGGGCATGAAATTGAAGGCCGGGTAACGAATCTACAATGAACCAGGCATTACCTAATTCTAGTTGCTTAGAAACCATTTTTCAGCAATAAGAGTGAGGGCCGGAGTCAAGAGCCTATTTATGGCTTCAGTCCTCTATTACAATAAGGTTAAGAAGGCATCAATCGATAGCGATCTCGGTGAAATAGTTTGAGAAACATCAATTTGGTAATTGATCACTTGATGATGAATTAGGCATGTCGGGGCTACATTTGGCCAAATACGGCACGGCACGTAGACACCATGTGCTTCAGACTTCTGACGAGATACCGCCATCTATGGACCGGAGACACATCATTCTAAACACACTGGTATAAATATGAACATCGTCACTGATACTGATAGGATTAGATTGGATTGACTTTTGGGCACTCCATGCTGCACAACCCATTCCTAGACTCCGCCCTACGTTCAGGGCGAGTCCAAAAAAAAAATGTCCACCTGTGGTGTTTTTTTTATTCATCTAAATTTATAAATTTATTGTGTATACACATTTAACACATGAAAGGGGCAATCTCTGCACTCTATCCACCCATGGTACATGTATGTTTTATTTATGGTTAAATAGTTTATGGTTTCTGGTGTCCATGAAAGGGAATTGCATTCTCTGCATAACCATTTTTCACAACTCCAATATCATCATTGAAGAAATTGAATGGGATCATGCCAAAGTAACACCAGTCTCACTGGTAGTTCTAAGCCAGTACATTGTTCAAGTCATGCTACCCTTTGTTGTTCTTCATCACACATATATGATTTTGTTGTAAATTTTACATAAAATGACTATGTTGTGACGCAGCCAAATATATGTATATCTAGTGAGTACAAATTTAGATAAATTAACGAAACCACAGGTAGACATTATTTTTCACT